>ML424791.1:5606-75284 GCA_005239525.1 Nicotiana knightiana
TGTGATTAAGTTATGCATGTGGTTTGTGCCGGTGTGTGCGGGGCTTGTCGGCCGTCGTAATGGATTTCATGTGGGAGCATTTGAGTGCTATGGCCTGTCAGGTGTAGGTGTACCCCGGAAGGGTTATGGTTGTGGATTGTGAACAACTAATTTTTTACCACACCCAAACTCTATATTGTTTTTTGTGTAAATATTTCTTTTAGGTCTAACCTTAATATTTTAAATTTTATCTTACTCTCAATAGGTTTTATTTAAGAAAATTAAAAACTACAATATATATATATATATATATATATATATATATATATATTGTAGTTTTTAATTTTCTTAAATAAAACCTATTGAGAGTAAGATAAAATTTAAAATATTAAGGTTAGACCTAAAAGAAATATTTACACAAAAAACAATATAGAGTTTGGGTGTGGTAAAAAATTAGTTGTTCACAATCCACAACCATAACCCTTCCGGGGTACACCTACACCTGACAGGCCATAGCACTCAAATGCTCCCATATGAGATCTGTTACGACGGCCGACAAGCCCCGCACACACTGGCACAAACCACATGCATAACTAAATCACATCAAAGGAACCGATCACTGCCGCAAATGTGTCAGTTCAACCATGGCTAATCAATCTATCTTCTTTTAATCATCTTCAATTGCCTCAGGAATAATAACAACTTCCTTCAACCCATAGCAAGCTCAACCCTCACTCGTCCCGAGTGACCTTGATTCACAAGACTACGCTGCCCAAATCCTGCAACCCGTCTCATACCCTTCTGATAATTCTTTTCTTCAATTCGGAGTCTATTTCTCTCACTCCTCCAATGCAATCCTGCGTGCTGAAACATATCATAGAACATTCCAACCATCCTTCCTTTCCTCTGCCGGAACTAAAACACCGAAATCTCGAAATCAAACTTTGAGAAGACCTCCCTTCAACCATTCATTACCCCCAACGAACGGGCAAGCATTTTATCATCATATCAACACCGCGCGACAATCAATTGCAAACATCATCACCACCCGAGCACGGCCTTAAGGCTCCCAGAAACACAGCTACTGAGCTGAAATAACACATTACCCTTTTGCAGGGCCATAACAACAACCACGACCATTTACACATGGAAGCATCTCGGATTACATTCGTAGCACCATTCCCATTCCTCAAATTCCTGATCCATAGGAAGCGCTTCGCGATGCGTAAGATTGAGTAGGAATGAACATAGGCATAAGCCTCAAAGGAATCAACTCGCACGATGAAGAATTAAGAAGGGAAGTACTCCTAACAGCCTTGTAGCCTCTCGAAGATAAGTACAGACGTCTTTGTACCTATCCGCAAGACTCTACTAGACTTGCTCATGACTCGTGAGACCTACGGGAACCTAGCGCTCTAATACCATGTTGTCACGACCCAAAATTCCTAAGGTCGTGATGGCGCCGGACACAAGGTCAGGAAATCCAAAATATTAACTAATCGAAATAACTTTCCGTTTAAAAACATTTATGAAGACACTTCCTTTCACTTCATTACATAATAACCAAATAAAGCCTGTTAATTAAAAATAATGGTTTAATAGATTACACTTAAGCAATTATATCCCAATACATATCCCAGAACCCGATGTCACAAGTACATGAGCAACTTTTAAGAATTTATACAATTATATATCGCTTGCCCGAGGAACAAATTGGACAAAGGCTCAACATAGGTATAAATACATAGGAGGGAAACTCTATCAGCTGTGGAGTGCCTCCAGATAAATGCAGCTCGTATAAGTCCCAGAACCCGATGTCACAAGTACATGAGCAACTTTTAAGAATTTATACAATTATATATCGCTTGCCCGAGGAACAAATTGGACAAAGGCTCAACATAAGGTATAAATACATAGGAGGGAAACTCTATCAGCTGCAGAATGCCTCCAGATAAATGCAGCTCGTATAAGTCTCCAAGTCAATCACTATGCTATGAAGGTACCTGTGCAACAAAATACACAGCAAGTGTAGCATGAGTACATAAACAGATATGTACCCAGTGAGTATCCCGTATAATCTCGCAGAAGTAGTGATGAGAGGTCGACTTGACACTCACTAAGGTCCAATAATATAAATGGGACCGAATATGATGAAAGTGGTAGGCATTTGAAGGCGATTAAGCAATAAAATATATATATGAGGCACAGAATTCCGAGTAATTTAAAAAAAATGAGTGAATTAGTAGTTTCTCCTTCATTTTTCCCCAAATATCTGTCAAGTACTTATCCACGAAGTTATTTAACAATCTATATCCTTAAATCAATTTAACAATTTAAGTCACAATGGGTATGTAATATGTATATATGTCGAGGGTCGTTTGGCCCGAACCAACAATAAAAATAAATTGTGCACTGTCGAGGATCAAACGGCCCGTCACATAAGTGCATTCTAACAAATTAATCATAAAGCTTCCCCCGCTCGCGAATCATACCTACGACTCGGGTGCTGACACGTTTATACATAATTAACATAAAGCTCCCCTCGATCGCGAATCATACCTGCGACTCGAGTGCTGACTCTTATATATAATTAACATAAAGCTTCCCTCGATCGCGAATCATACCTGCGACTCGAGTGCTGACTCTTATATATAATTAACATAAAGCTTCCCTCGATCACGAATCATACCTGTGACTCGAGTGCTGACTCTTATATATATATATATATATATATCGAATTTATCAATAAGCTCAGTAGAGGCTATACTTGTAACAAGGATTAATTTACTAGAAATTCAGAGGCAACTCTCTACCATTTACATATTAGTTCAAAGATAATAAACATATTGGTTCAAAGGTAATAAGGAACTCAAAGTTTAGCTAAAGATACACATAAGGCATGTAATGGCATGCTCGTGAGTCCTAAAACTACCCGACATGATATAATAGTCGCTACGTACGGACTCTCATCACTTTGTACGCACGTAACCCCCAAAACAATTAAACACCGCACGTAGAACACCTATAGGAACAATTCCCTCTTACAAGGTTAGAAAGGAGACTCACCTCACTCCGAAGATTCATACCGGCTTCCAAGCCTCTATGTAGACTTCAATGGATGCGCAACGCCCACAAACTATCCAAATAATGATAAACCAATGAAAATATACTCAAATATTTATTAAAAATTCAGATTATATAAACTCCTATCGCCGCTCAAGGAATTGACCAAAATGCCCTCAGGCCCACGTGCCCGGATTCCGAAATTTCTCGAAGATAAATTCTACCCATAACTTTACTAACTCAAATATACAATTTGTTACAGTTTTCATGCTCAAATTCATGGTAAAAGTCTAAAATTCCAAGTTCTAGGTCTTCCCCAAAAATTCCAAATTTATACAAATTTTCCATGTCTAAATCCATGTAAGATCACATATTTAACTCAAAAATAGGAATAAATCACTTACCTTGTGTTGCTTGGTGAAAATCCCTCCTTGATCTCTCCAAAATCATCCAAGCCAAATGAAAGAAATGAAAGAAATGGGTCAAAATTCGTGTTTAAAACAATCTGCCCATGCTTCATCGAGTTGTACCTTGTGCTTGTGTTGTGCAGGTTGTACATCCTATTACAATTTTTCCTTGTTGAACACCTTCTGTTAAAACACTCATAGCTCCTTGTAGAAATATCCAAATAACAAACGGTTCTAAGATTTAGAAACTAGACTCGAAGATCTTTAATTTGATAGGTTGTAAATCATATAACTCTTTATATATTCCGAGATATGAGCTTCTAAAGTCGGCTCCATGCATCAGAAAATTCTGGCGAAACTGCTCCACCAGCCATCTTCAACCGATCATAACTTTTTGCACAAAACTCCAAACGACAAATGGTTTAATGTCCTGAAAACTAGACTTTAAGATCTACAACTTTTATGTTTTGCAAAGTTTCAGATTCCTTATATATTCCTATATCGCTTCTAAAGTTAGCTCTTCGATGCATAAATTATTGTACCAAAACAGATTTGCTGCAGAATTTTCAGCAGCTATTTTGGTCCGAAATCCATTCCGTTAACCTTCCGAAATCAACCCGAGGCCCTCGGGACCTTAACCAATTATACCAACATGTCCCAAAACATGATACAAACTCGCTCGAGGCCTCAAATCACATCAAACAACGTCGAAATCATGAATCGCACTCCAATTCAAGCTTTATGAACTTTGAAATTTCAAACTTCTACATCCGATGCCGAAACCTATCAAATTACGTCCGATTGACCCTAAATTTTGCACTCAATTCATATTCGACATTACGGACCTTCTCCAATTTTCGGAATTGTAATCCGACCTCGATATCAAAAAGTCAAACTCTCGGTCAAACTTCTCAAAAACCTTCAAATTTCTATTTTTAGCCAAATGACTTCAAAATGACCTCCGGACATCCGAATTCACTTCCGATCGTGCTCCCAACTCCAGAATCACCATACGGAGATATTACCAGATTCAGAATCCCAAACGAACCTTATAACACTAAGATGCCTTCCAACCCAAACTTATGAAATTCTTCTAAAATACTAACTTCCACAATATACGTCGAAACGATCCCGGGTTATCCAAAACCCGATCCGAACATACGCCCAAGTCCAGAATCATCATACGAACCTGCTGGAACCTTTAGATCCTGATTCCGAGGTCGTTTACTCAAAATTCTAATCTTAATCAATTCTTCCAACTTAAGCCTTACGAAATGAGAATTTTCCTTCCAATTTGACTCCGAACTTCCCGAAGTTCAACACCGACCACACCTACGAGTCATAACACCTGAAATGAAGCTGCTCATGACCTCAAATGGCTGAACGATGCGCTAAAGCTCAAAACAACCGGTCGGGTCATTATAGTATAGTCACACATAAAGCTAGCTTCCTCGGCGTATATACATACTGACTTTCACCCTCAATCGCTTGATCAGATTGTATAGCCCTCGTCTCTTCCAAGGGGGTTTAATCAAACTACATCGTTGATCTACCAAGGCGTTCTTTTCCTACATCGACGAGGACAAAGACCGGGGATGGATGAGCCGATTTATTAGAGTCAGAACCTCGGACCTCATCCCCGCTGATAGAATACCATTCCCGTAGGAATGGAACATGAAGCATAAGTATCCCCATATCGAGTATGTTTTACCACCTCTTTTTCTTCTTCCGATCTGACCTCCTTCTCATTTGATTGATTTTCTTTTGATTGAGTAGCCATAGTTTGGTTCCTCGGCACAGTCCAGGACCTTCCGGGATGGATCAAACTTTTGGACTCTGTTTTTCCATACAGCAAGTGCGCCTAGCGCGATTTGGCCAAAACGCGGTGGCAGGACAAGAACCACGGTATGCTTTTATTGTTGTCATTTCCTCATTTTTTGTAAGTATTCTCTATGGCAGTGAGTTTGATACATCATGCCTGTGCAAGCCTCGGGGAAGGCGTGTCGATGAGACAGCCTTCTTCTGGTGAAGAAGAGGCTACGAAAACTGCCAAGGATAAGAAAAAGAAGAAGGAGACGCCGGTGGAGTCTCCAAAATCCAAGAAAGCAAAGGCTCGGAAGCCCAAGACTGATGCTACAGTCCTAACCTCGATGGCCGTTGAGAGCCTGCGTGCCGACGAAGAAGGTGATGATACCTGCCTTTTGGTACAAAGGGTAAATCGAAGCGATGATGCTTCAAAAATTGTTGGGTAAAAGACTGCCGAGATGGAGGTGGCCGAAGCGGACCCACCTTGTGCTGATGAGACCCTTGAAGAGGATTTGGGCGCAGTCCCCGAGCTATTTGTTGGACATGGTACAGTCCATGTTGGCGGTTCGGAGGGCCTGATTCTGAAATTCTTCGGGGGCGAGAAGAAGTCCCGATGGAAGTTGATGTCATAGGCGGCTTTCAATTGGGCCCGTCATTTTCTCCAGGGGAGATAAGGGATGCCCAGAACAGGTGTGCTACCGATGTGGCGACCTCTCAGGGAGAGGATGATGCGTTTGGAGATATTTCACCGGTGTCGAGGAGGAAACTGATCTCGATGCCCTCGTCTCTCTCGAGGAGGCTGAGAAGCTTCAAAAGTAGGTGATCTTTTTGACATATTATTTGTGCTTCAAGTTTTTACTTTTGTTCTTCTAACTTTATTCCTTTGATTTGTAGGTCAAGAAGTTGTATGACCAAGCTTTCTCCAAGATACATGATGAGCTGACTTGCCATGAGGAGGAGCTCGAGAAGCTTACATCGGAGCTAAACGAGCTGAAAGCTCTGCATGCCCGTAAAGAGGAGGAGCTGGTCAACCTCCGGGCACGCTCAGAAAGAGGTTACAAGAGAGGGATGAATTCATCGAGCAGGTAATCTGGTACCCATGAACTTGTCTTTTATTTCCACAATTGGCGCTTATTAACTTGTCTTCTGTATTTGCAGATTGGGCAAAAGGATGTCCTAGTGGAGCTGCTTCCGGAGGAGGTCGTGGCCAAGGACGCCGAGATCCTCGAGCTGATACGGCTGAGTGATGTCGTGGCCTCGAAGAGGGACATACTTCGGGAATAGCTATCCTCGGCTCAAGGACTTCTTCGAGGTTCTCAGGAGGAGGTTGCTGCATTATCCGCGGCCAAGTCTGAGGCCGATGAATTTGCTTCTTCATACAAAGGGATGTTGCCGCCGCAAATGATCTGGACAGGGAGATATCCGAAAAGGCCGAGCTAAAACTGGCTCGGGCTGTTGCTCATGCTCGCTTGAAAGCTAGGAGGCAAGCCTTCGAGGAAGCGAGTGCCAAAGGTGCCGATCTTTCTTCCGAGATTGAAGAAGCCATGTCCTTGGAGGAAGAATCAGCAATCTCAACTACTTCGGATGAGGGCTCCAGAAGCGACTCGGGTAGTGGTGAAGGCGAAGAGTAGATTTACTTACTATTTTTGCTTTTTCTTTTATTTTTGTACATAGGATGCTCGGGGGAGCTTTGTAAAATACCCTTGTTATATATATATATATATATATATGCTCGCTTTTAGGTTTTTCAGCTTGCAAAACTAGTTTTCTCTTTAAAGTTCTCTTCCTTCCTTTAACTCTTATTTAGTTCAAAGCTTTTTGCTTGAGATTTCTTCCTCTTTATCTTTATTCGAATAGTTATGGCTGCCGTGCCTAAATCCGCTCACCAAGAAGAGGGAAACTCTACCTCTTCTTCTTGCCTGGTCGGTGGTACACTGCCGGCGTACAGCGAGTTAACCTCGAGTTGTTTTGCTTTGAAGAAAGACTTTGCACTAGAGAAAACCTTCGATGCTCCGGGCCATCGAGAACATGCGTCGAGGTTCATTCAATCGATAGAGGAGAATCGCCTAGAGGCCGTGAGGAGAGATTATGGGTGGGGAGAAAATGTGATGCTGCAGATACCTTCCCGAGAAGAGGATATTATGGCCCACGTAGAGGGATTCCTAAATGTGTACACGTACCCATTTACATTGGGGCCCCCCCACCACCTTGTGCTCGAATTCTGTAAAAGGTATCGAGTCACTTTGGCTCAGATAATCCGTCCTTCTGGCGGATAGTGCTGATGATAAGGTTCTTCACTGAAAAGGTTGAGCTCGAGTTTACCCTTAGCCACCTTATCAGATTATATCGGCCTCTGCATTGTCGAGGCCTGATTGCGTTATGACGCTGATCCACCAAGCTTTTTATTGCCAGTGACGATGAGGACCGGAACTGAGGATGGATGAATCGATTTGTCCGAGTGAGGACCGTCAACATTATTCCTACAGAGTTCCTGTCGTTCCCCGAAATATGGAACTTCAAACATATGTACTACGCCGTACCTTAGTGCCCTTCTCTCTTGATGATCGATAAGGATGCTTCTTTTTTTCTTTCTCAGCGGTCCTGTGGATGTCGGAAGAGATCCCAGATCTTGCGGACTGGACTCGGAGGCTGGCAGCTTCCTCATCCTATGATGAATGCAAGTGGCAAGATCTGTCGAAAGGCAGATGGGAAGCAAAGCACCACGGTATGTTCCATGTGATTTCCCTTTGAGGAATCCTTTCTTTTATGTGTATTAACTCCGTCACCGCAGGCGTTGGTGGATTTTCTGAGATGAGACCGTGCCCTCTCGAGGAGGGGGAATGACCGTCCGATTCGGATCCAAGGGAGGATAATAAGCGTAAAAGGTCCTCGAATGATGAGGACATTCATAATGAGGTGGGGCTTACCCGGGGACACAAATAAGATGTCGCCACTGAAGAGGACCTTATATACGTCGGTTATTCTTTGGACATCAGTACTCCTAGGGAGGATGGTTCTGCATCGATGGCTTGAACAAGGGGGCCTCCCGAGATTGCCAAACCTGTTAGGCATGAGACCTATAGCCTCGAGGGAAAGGTTCCATGAGAGGGAAGGAGCAAGAGTCTTTACCAGCCATCTAAATCAAGTGAGGTCTCGAGCGATCATATCCCCACCGAGAGCGGTTCAACTGGGGCCGATGAGACCAGGCCAGTAGATGCAAACTCAACTTTTGAGGATCTCAGCGGCTCTGTTTCGTGGTGAGTTTTTGTTGACTTTGTTGGTTTTTCAGCTTTGTATTTTCATCTTTTGAACTGAAGCTTCTTTTTCATAGGCTTTTGACAAGCTCAAGTCCGAGCTGCTCCGCTGTGAGGTCAAGTTGCGGGAAGCCTTGGGCAAGGAGAAGTATCTCAGGCTTCTTTGTGATAAGAAGACAATAGAGTTGATATATCTTCGATCAGAGATAAATCGGAGTCGAGACTACGAAGGCAATTTCGAGCAACATGTAATCCTTATTTTGAGGGAGTACATTCTTCCTTTCCCGTCTTCGAAAACTAATGTTTCGGTGTTTCAGTTGCAGAGAAAAACGGAGGCGTTGGAACGCCTTTGGGGAAAAGTCGGACAGGTCAATTTCGAATGCAATGCGTTGAAGGCGTAGATAGGTGTTCATGCTGCGGCCCAAAGGAATTCTTTGGCCAAGGCTTCTACCCTCGAGGTACAACTCTGTAATTCTCGAGAAAGTAGCTCGATTCAAACGGACAGGATTTCCAAGCTCGATATTGATCTTTTGAAGATAAAGGCCGAGGTCGTGGACGCCCGGTCTGAAGCTGAAGAAGTTTGAGCAAAGGCCGATAAGAAAGTGACCGTTTACTTAAAAGATGTTGCCGATGCTCGGGCAGAGCTGAGGGGAGATTTTGATAGAGAGAGGAGGGGAAATGAGTATGCCTGATGCAGATCTTGGAGGGAGACCCTCGAAGAGATTCATGCTAGGGGTTTTGATCTCTCGGAGGAGATAAAGAAGGCCAAGGAGGATGAGATCGAAGTCAAGTTTTTCCTTTCTTCTAGTGCCGATGCTGATATTTGAAGGCCGCCGAAGGAGCTAGTCCGGGGGGGGAGGGGGGCATCGAGAGAGCTGGTCCAGAGAGCAGACTAGGCTTTTCTTTCTTGTCCTTTAGATAAAACTCCTGTGGGAGCATTGTAAATGTATATTTTTAATACATATATATAAAAAATCCTTTGGTATTTCCGATTTGCTTGTGTCTGTCTTTCTTTTTGTTTTGAATTTCGATACTTGTCAATAATTAGCCCGATGAATTGGACATAGAAATGAAACCCTTGGGGATATAAATTATCCCTGAGGCTTTTTAGACTGGCCCGTGGGCTCTTAGCCATTGGCCCTTGGGCACTTTAGTTAACCGTTTGGGGCTCAGTCCTCGAGTCGGATTTCGACACGAGCTCATCGAACCTTAGTTTTTTAAATCGGCCCTGAGGCTCTTTAGGCTGGCGCTTAGGCTCTTATGCATTAGGTCAATACGACCTTTAATATGGATGGTGCTTAGGCTCTTACGCATTGGGTCGGTACGACCTTTAGTGTGGCTGGCGCTTAGGCTCTTACGCATTGGGTCGGTACGATCTTTAGTGTGGCTATAATTTTCCCTCGTTAAATACTTTTTGAAGTTTTTATGTTCGTCCGACTCTTCGACGGCTCGAAAGAACCTCGATTATAGTCGTTATGTGACGATAAATGAGCACCTCGAGAGGTTTCGCTCGAAGGCTGATTGTTTCGAAGCCTTTTCATTGTTTGGAGCTAATGTGATTGAATCTATTTTGTTTATGCCGAGGGTAGCCTGATTGACCGGTTCTTTTCGAAGTATTTTCGAAGTATTTGAAGGCCTGTGATTTTATGGCGACAGTCGGACGTATTCGAGTCGCGTTAGTTTGGCCGGAGCCTTATGATCGTGGTCATTGTGTTTGACCGTAGCCTTTTAGTCCCCGAGTGAGATAGCCTCGGCGTCCATATCGAGGGTATTCCTTTTTAGGGGTCTTAAAAGTTTGATATATAGCCTTGACTTTGATATCGGGATTATGCCTTTTTAAGGTCTTACAAATTTGTACATGCCTTGCTTGAGGTCTTACAGGTTTGATATTGCCTTATTGAGGGCTTATGAGCTCGAAGTTGCCGGTCCTGAGGTCTTACGGCTTCGAGTTTCGATGTTTCCTCATTGAGGGCTTATAAATTTGAACATGCCTCGTTGAGGTCTTACAGATTTGAGTATGCCTCGTTGAGGTCTTACATATGCGATATTGCCTCATTGAGGGCGTATGAGCTTGAAGTTACCGGCCCTGAGGTCTTATGTCTTCGAGTTTTTGATGGCTCGATGGGGTGACTATCGATGACAGTCCCCGTGACATCGAAAGTTTTTGGCTTTGGAGCTGTTCCTTGTGAAAATAGCAAACTCTTTGATGTTGCCTCATCGAGGTCTTATAAACTTGATGTTGCCTCATGGAGGTCTTACATTGTTGATATTTCCTCATGGAGGTCTTACATTGTTGATATTGCCTCATGGAGGTCTTACACTATTGATATTGCCTCATGGAGAGCTTACATTGGCGCCTCATGGAAGGCTTATGAATTTGAACATGCCTCGTTGAGGTCTTACAGATTTGACGTTGCCTCGTTGAGGTTTTACAAATGCAATATTGCCTCACTGAGGGCTTATGAGCTCGAAGTTGCCAGCCTGAGGTCTTACGACTTTGAGTTTTTGATGCCAGTCCTCGAGTGTTCAGGAAATTTCTGGCCCTAGGGCCATTTTTTTGAAAATAGCAAACTTTGAAGGTGATAAAAAATTCTCCTTCGATTACTTGGTACAAGTATACATGTTTTCGCTATCGAGGGTTCGATTATGCTACGTGGACACGGTTCATTTGACCGTTTGGTCCGATACATCATTCTCCTGTCGAGACTCTCTTTGGCATATTTTAATTTCTTCGAGGAGGTGATCTTCCGGGAGGATGACTCTCAGTATTTGAGGTTGATCGAAGAGAAGCCTTGAATACTTGATGAGTTCTCCTTAGGTAGCATATGGATGTTGCCTCGTTAAAAACCTCGTCGGTAAAACCCATTTGGGATAAAATCCAGTATGAGAGAAAAAGGGCGCAACGCATGCTTTAAACCTAAGGCCTTCGAGCTGGAGTGTGCTTTGATTCCTTTCAATCGAACACATGCACATAGGTTAGTGTAAAATGTGAAGGAAAGAGGGAGAGGATTGTACCTTAACTGTGGTGGTGTTCAAGCCTCGATATGTTTTATCTACCGTTTCGAGGACGCAGCACGGTCCTTTATTCGTTCGTACGAGGATGTAGTTTGTGATTGCTACTCAATTGTCTTCTTGTTCTTTGGCCCCTCCGATGTAGAAGGTATCAGTGCCGGTGCCACATCGTGTACTGCGAATATCTCTTTTGCTGTGTGCTGCTCTCCGTACACTAGTTTTACTCCATCCTTCATAGGAAACTTCATTTGTATCGGCCATGTTGACTGGGAGGATGATTTCCCCTTTTGTTGTCTCGCTCTCCATGTTGAATCCGTTGAGGACTCGAGAGGCGGGCACGATCTGGTCGAGCAATCCGAGTTGCTCTACCACCCTTGACCTAATTATGTTGGCCGAGCTACCTGAATCCACGAGCACACGTTTAACTTAAAATTTATTGAAAAGAAAAGAAATTATCAGTGCATCATTATGAGGTTGAGACAAGGTCTCGATGTCCTCTTTGCTGAATGAAAGAGCATCTTCAGGTATATAGCTCCGAGTCCACTTTTCCCTGGTGATGGATACTTTTGTTTACTTTAAAATGGGTCCCCGGGGGACGTCGACTCTCTCTCTCCAATAATCATGTGGATGACGTGCTGTGGTTCTTCTGTTTCATTTTTCCTGTTCGCCTCTCTTTCTCGAAATTGGTTTTTAGCTCGGTCGCTGAGGAACTCTCGAAGGTACCCTTTGCTGATCAGTCGGGCTACCTCTTCTCGAAGCTGTCTGCAATCCTTGGTCCTATGACCGTGAGTGCCGTGATATTTGCATATCAAGTTAGGTTTCCTTTGCGAAGGATCTGATAGTGTGGGTCTTGGCCACCTAGTGTCTTTGATTTTACCTATGGCCGATACGATGTCTGAAACATCAATGTTGAAGTTGTACTCAGATTGCCGGGGTGCCTCTACCGGCCCTGTGTGCCTGTCAAACCCTGCTTTGTTCACGAGTCCCCAAGGATTCTAGCCTCGATCCACCCTTTGCTCACTTCGAGGTATGTTGCACCTAGGGATATTTATCCAATTTTCTATATATGGTTTATACCTTTCTTTGTTTGGCCTCGACTCTCTCTCTATAAGCCTCGATTCCTTTGTTAAGAGCTTGTTGGGATACACCGAGCCCGAGGGGGCTTCCAATTGGTCATCCTCGACTCTGATCTTTGACCGATACCTGTTGTGTACATCCACCCAAACTACGGGGGGATACTCGATTAAGTTTTGCTTCAGCTGCTTTGAAGCTATCGAGCTTCGTTCATTCAAGCCCTGAGCAAAGTCTTGCACTGCCCAATCATCATAAACCGGTGGTAATTCCATTTGTTCCAATTGGAAGCGAGATACAAACTCCCCAAACATCTCATTCTCTCTTTGTTTGATTTTAAACACGTCAGATTTCCTCATAGAAACCTTAATGGCACCATCATGTGCCTTCATAAAAGAGTCTGCCATCATAGCAAACGAATCTATCGGGTTTGGGGGCAGGTTATGATACAACATCACGGCCCCTTTGGACATCGTTTCTCCAAATCTTTTCAATAAGACGGATTCAATCTCGTCATATTTTAAGTCGTTCCCTTTAACAACACAAGTGTAAGCAGTAATGTGCTCATTAGGGTCCGAGGTCCCGTTGTACTTCGGGAGATCAGGAATTCTGAATTTCTTCGGGATGGGCTTCGGAATTGAACTTGATGGGAATGACTTTTGCACGAACTTCTTTGAATCTACACCCTTCATAATCGGGGGTGCGCCCGGGATCTGATCGACCCTCTAGTTATAGGTCTCTACCTTTTTGTTGTTAGCTTCTATCTTCTTTTCGCTTGATTCGATCCTCTTTGTGAGGTCCTCGAGCATCTTCATAATAGAGGGGTCGGCTGCTGACCCATTATTTCTCGACCTTTCTGGTTCCCATTCGACTCGAGGAGCTATTTCTGGTGGTGCTCTGCTTGGAGTTTTTTGACGGCTTTGTAGCTGCGCCATAGCCACTTGTTGTGCTTGCAACATCTCAAAAATGATATGAAGGCTAACTTCTCTTTCCCTTTGAGCAGGAGTTCTCTGTGCTTCATGTTGGTCTCCTTCACGCACACTTCTGTCTATATGAGAGATTACATCAACATATTGAGCGTTGCATGAGCCCTCATCAACGGGGATTTGTACTGGTGCCCCTTCAGGGTTTCCGGTGGTACACTGGCGCCTGAAGCAGCTGCACCGTTCTCTCCATGATCCTCAGGACCGTTGTTTTCATATGCATTCACCGAGTTAGACATTTTCTGAACTGAAATTGAAGATTCTTGGACAAGAAAAAGGTGTAAAGAATAACTTGTGTTTTTTAGAAAACCAGCACTAAAACAATCACTATTATTTTTAGCCCCACGGTGGGTGCCAAACTGTTTACCGTGAAAATGGTAATTACAATTATATCTGATTTTGTGGTTCTAAAATATGTGATTTATTTTAATAATAGTTGTTTAGGCAATAGATGCTAAGTGAGATTTAAGAAAAATGAGATAATACCAAAGGGCAATGGTGTTATGCAAACCAAACAGACTTGAGACAAGGTCTCGAGCTGGCCGGAATTGGGCCTCGAGATCGAGCTAGTGTGCATGACTGGGGGCGATCGATGGGGAAATAACAATGTAGAGGGCCTCGAGGATAGCCTCTTTATGATAAATAATGAGCAATAAATGAAGAACAATAAGTGAAACACAATAAATGGAAGCAATAAATCAATGGAGCAATTGTGGAGTATGTTTAAGTTAGAGAGCAGATAATGTTGTTGTTCTTGTATTGAATATAAAGTATCTTACAAAATGACAAGAGTCCCCTTTATATAAGAGGGGGAATCCCAACATTGTACATGTGTAATAATTACAAAGAAATGCAGTTGGTACAACTACTTAATGTCACGGTACGGACTTGCACTATTCTTGAAGACTTGGTCAGCTTTAACCACGTGCCTTTTGGGAATTTTCCGCTTTTCCATGATGGTCATCGATTTACACCGCCCCGAGAGCGTGGAGAATCCTCGATATTCTTCCTCGATGTCAAACCTCTAACTGTGCTTCGAGCCCTCTGAAGACGGGCTATGGAGTTCCATAATGATCATGAAATCAGGCTCTCTGATTTTAACCGTATACAAGATTAAAAATAGTAGATAACTTATACTATACCTGCTAGAGGGTGAATTGTAATTACAAGATAGTTATTCCCAAGATAAAGTAGTAAAATTGACAACCCCTGGAATAATACATACCAAACAGTCATTAAGAAATAATACTAGGATAACTAATCCTAATATAATTAATCACATCATAACTAATCCCTGAAATAACTTGTCTTCAAACCAAACGACCCCTTTGTATGTCATTCCTATAACTTGAATCGGCACTCACAACTTGTCAAGATGGTTGTTATCTATTGTATTATATGATATTGTTACTTTAAATACAATGTTTGTTTTGATTGTTACTTAAATTGTATTAAATCGTATTGCTAAATCCAATATTACGTAACGACGAAAAATGACACTTATGCAACGACCGATTTGGTGTGGTCACGTTGTTACCTTATTTTTTTTCTCATGTTACACTTCCTTATTATAAAATAAACCTCTTTTATCCTTTATCCTACCTTTTTAAATAATAATTTCAACTCGTACCTTATTTTTTCTTTGTAATATTATAAGTTTATTCTTTATATTGTTAGTGCATACCTTCATGAAACAACAATAAACAATATAATATATTCAAGGCAAAATACATAAGTAGCCACTTGAACTATACACCACATCCCCGTTATACACTTTTTGAGGACCAATATCACCTTACACTAGGGGTGGGCATAAAATCCGGAAAACCGAATTCCGAACCGAATCGAATAAATTCGGTATTTTGGTTTCGGTTTTTTCGGTATTTTGGTCTAATTCGGTATTACATTTTCGGTATTTCGGTTCGATTTTTGATATTATAATTTTAAGATTTCGGTATTTCGGTATACCGAAATACCGAAATTTTATGGACTTTTTTTTTGGACCCTACCTATATCTGCCCACCCAGGCCCAACCCCAAGCAACGCCTGCCCCCAAGCCCACACTATAGAACTGCCAAGCCCAGACCCCAGTACTCTTACTCTCTTAGTCCATTTTAATTTTTAGCAAATGCCAAATTAGGTTATCTCTTTCTTCAGTTCTTCAGACTTCAGAGACCAGAGTTCACCCACGCAGCCACGCACCAGTCAGGCAGCCAAACACCAAATTAGGTTATCTTTGCCTTCCTCTTCACCCACGCAGCCAAACACCAAACTTTCACTCTCTCATCTTCAATTCTTCAGTCAAGCAGTCATAGACATACTCATAGAGTCACCATTTCCGTCTCCGATCTGGGCGTCGCTGTGTCAGTCAACCCTCTCGCGTTGCTATGTTGTTGGTGATTCCGAGTTCCGAGTTCCGACTCCTCTCTCCTCACTCCTCACTCAATCATTGGAGTGGATTATTTCAAAGCTCAACGGTCCGGCCAGGTTCATATGAATTTTCTATGATCTTTATTTTGTGATTGTTTAAGATTTCTTTTTATATTTTTGTAAATCGGGTCTCTATTTTTTAGTTTTGAACTTGAATCTCTGTGTGGTCACTCTAAAGCTGTGTGTCTATAAATTTATGTGTTTAAGAAAAATTGAATTTGTAAGAATTTAGGTCAGCATGATTTCTGAACATTGTCCGTTTGAAAATTGAATTTAAGAAGTTTTGTGTTTTTTTGTGAACACTGTCCGTTCAACTTCATTTTTTTTGCTTAATTGCTAAATTGTCAATACTGTATTTACTAGATTTTTGCTTAATTATACTAGATTGCTCTCTGTTAAGTTATACTAGTCTATTCCTATTGTTGTCTAAGTTGTGAAGGGCCAAGTTAAAAATGTTGTTAGTGTATGCAATGGAAGTCAAAGTGACATGTAATATATATTTAGGATTTTACTCAAGATTTTAGGATCACACAATCTTATACTATCTATATTTGTATAGATGGCAGATGAAAGTTTAAACAGTATTGCCGGTTCAAGTGAAAGCTTACCTATTACTCAAGATAGCAACACCAACACCCTTGATACTCAAGATTCTAAGAAAAGAAAATTCATGCAACCTAGATCCAAGGCTTGGAATCATTTTGATAAAGTTGAGGTAAATGGGGTTGGTAAAGCAAAATGTAGATATTGTAAGCAAGCTTTAGCTTTTTACTCATCTAAGAATGGAACAAGCGGATTGAACTCTCATTTGACTAGATGCAAAGAATACCCACCTAACATTGATAAAGATAAAAGTCAAACAAAGATAAATTTTCAATCTTGCCAAAGTGATGAAGGATCACTTTGGAAATTTGATCAAGATGTGGTTAGGAGGGCCTTAATTGAGATGATAGTTATTGATGAACTACCATTTAACTTTGTAGAAAATGAAGGCTTTATTAAGTTTATGAGAAAAACTCAATCACAATTTCGTCTTCCTTCCCATAGAACAATAACAAGGGATTGTTATGAAGTTTACGGTGAATTGAAGCAAAATCTAAGAAAGTCTTTTAGAGAAGCACAACCAAAAATTTGCCTCACAACAGACACATGGACTTCATTACAAATAATAAATTATATGTGTTTGACATCCCACTTCATTGATAGGGATTGGAAGTTGCATAAAAGAATACTAAATTTTTGCCCTATCACTAGTCATAAGGGTGAAGAGATGGCTAAAGCTATTTCAAATTATTTGCTTGAATGGAAATTAGACAAGGTATTCACTATTACTGTAGACAATATTTCTTCAAATGATGTCACAGTCAAAGAATTGTCTAAAAAGTTAGATATGTGGAAAACCAATATGATGGGTGGTAAACATCTTCATGTGAGGTGCATGGATCATATATTAAATCTAATTGTGCAAGATGGTTTGAAAGAAAATGATGCTTCTGTCTCACGTGTTAGAGATATTGTGAAGTATGTGAGAGCTTCGCCTTCAAGGACCTTAAAGTTTAAATAATGTTGTGCACATGTAAAGGTAGAATGTACCAAAATATTGTGTTTGGATGTTCCTACTAGGTGGAATTTCACCTATTTGATGTTGGATACGACACAAAACTTTGAAAAGGCCTTTGACAAGTTTCATCTTTTTGATGATGGATTTTCTGCTTTTCAATGTTCTAGTGAAGATGGTAGTAGTGCAGGTCCTCTTGAATCTGATGATTGGGTGAATGTGAGGAATGTGATACAGTTTCTTGCAAGATTTCACGAGCTCACCAAAAAAGTTTCAGGTTCACGTTATGTTACTTGTAATGCTCATTTTGAGGATGTATCTGAACTTTATTGTCATTTGAAAATGTGTTTACTTAGTGAGGATGAGAATTTGAGAAAAATGGCTGAGCGGATGCAAGAAAAGTTCAAGAAGTATTGGGGTGAGCCTGAAAAAATGAATAAAATGATTTTTATTGCTTCCGTCTTGGATCCACGTAATAAATTTGAATATTTAGAGGTAGCACTTGAAGAACTTTTTGGGGAGGAAAAGGGAAGAAAATAAATGCTGAGGTATATGCTTATATGAATTCTTTGTTTGAAGAGTATCTAAAAATGTATTCAACTAGATCTTGTCCTCAATCTCCATCTAGTTCTACTTCATCTAATAACACATCTAATACATCTTGTGGGAGTGTTATAACTGCATCATTAATAAGGACGAAGCTTCACTTGAAGAAGCAAAAGGAAGACAATGAAAGTGGGGGTGCTAAATCCGAGTTGGATAAATACATTAGTGAAGAACAAGAGCCTTTTAGTGAAGAATCTGATATCTTAAGTTGGTGGAAAACACATGCTCTTAGATTTCCTATTCTTTCGGAGTTGGCTCGTGATATGTTGGCCATTTCAATTTCTAGTGTGGCGTCGAAATGCGCATTTAGTACCGGTGGCCGTATTCTTGATCCATTTAGGAGTTCATTGACTCCTAAATGTGTGCAAGCTCTTATTTGTGTTCAAGATTGGCTTAGAGAAGAGAAGAATCCTATTAGTGTTGAAGAAGACTTGAAGTATCTTGAGGAACTCAAGCTTGGTAAGCTTTAATATTTTGTGTGTATTTTAGTTCAAAATAATATATCATAATTGTTTATTTGTCATTGTCATTGACATATTTGATCGAATTATCTTTAGATATGGACAATAATAGAAACACTACTAGCATTGCTTGATGTATAGTTACAAATTGAAACTCGAGTGGTAAGTTTAATACACTATTTGTTTGGTGATATACTTTTGTAGTTTTGTTTTATTATCATCAAAAAATAATATTATAACTTATGATTTATATATTGTTTAGGTTCAAGTGCAATCATGCCTCGTGCTCGGTTGGCCATTTTCAGAGAAGATTTGCAGCCATTTTCAGAGAAAAGATTTGCAGTGTTTTTGTTATGTTCTGCTCCATTTTAGTGCTCCAAATTAGCAATTTAGCATACTATTCAGTGGACTGTAATTTGGGCTGTAACTAGTATTTGTAATTATAATTTGTAACAGGACAGTTGGACTGTAATTTGTAACTGAACAGTTGGTGTTTTTTGCTGGCAGTGTGGAACGTCTTTGACTGTTAAGTGGACTGTAAGTCCAGTGAAACTGTGGAAGTGTGGAACATCTTTGACTGTTAAGTGGACTGTAAGTCCAGTGGAACTGTGAAAGTGTGGAACGTCTTTGGCTCTTTGCCCTTGTGAGCTTTATAATTCTTACTTGTGAACGTACTTGTAAATAAAGTCATTCAACAACGAGCATGTTTTTTCAGTGAGCAGCATTGAAGTTGTCAATACAACGAGCATGTTTTTTTACTTTTGTAGTTCGTTGTTCTTTATCACCACCGAATATTAAACCGATACTGTACCGAAATCGTACCGCACCGAAATAAGAAATACCGAACCGTACCGAAATATTTAAGTACGGTATTTGGTATACATAATTGGAAAACCGAATACCGAAATATCGAACCGAAATTCTTAAATACTGAACCGAAGTATCGAATGCCCACCCCTACCTTACACACATAATCTTTCAAAATTGTATCCAGCACACACCATGTTTTCTATGTGGCACGTGCATGCTTGACAAAAAGACGGAGCGCGTAAAACTTGAAAAAACATTTTGTCTAAATCCGTATTTAGTACTACGTGTCAAAGTAATAACATTTTCCTTATTTTTCCTTTTTATCAAATGAAAATACCTTCCGCCTTCCCAAAACTACCAGCTCCACCACACGTTGTTGGGGTGATAATGATGATGGCATTCTTGGCTTCGTTTGTTGTCCATGATTTTTCTCTTCTCTTCTGAGCTCCATGTATCATTCTCGATAGATGGTGGATGATACTTCTGAGCTCCATGGCCAAAGAGGAAGCTGATGGGAAGAGGGAGAGCGGGGGGGCGGGGGGGGATGCTTGGGGAAGATGACATAATATTTTTTTTTAATTTAATCAATTAAGGTTCACTTTAAATATATGGAGTACTATTTATTTACAGATGAGTTATGAGTTATGACGCGTGTCACATTTTGACATGCACTAGATGCAATCACCAGTTTATTTTGAATTTGTTTTTGACACGCCCATTAAAAATATTAAATTTTATACAAAAATATTTAGTATAATTAAATTATTCTTAATTAAATATTTAATATGAGGATTAAGAATTTTTTTAAAAATATGTACATAAAAATTATTTTATAAAAACAAATTAAATTCATTCTTAATTATATAAATAAACACAAAATAAAAAAATAAATTGATTGACGGGAGTTATTTTAAAAGGTTGTGTGTATGAGGTGATATTAATCCTCACAATGTGTAACATGAGTTCGGCCTATAATTCAAGTGGCTACTATGTATTTTGCCTATACTAACCCAAAATTAAGGGACCGTTTAGGTTAAAAGAAGTTGGTGAAATCACCGTTCCACACTTCCAAGCACCCAAGAAATGACAGAGAGAGGGGGGGCAGGTGATTTCGTCTACCGCATCAGTACGTTGGAGGAGTGGGAATTGCTGCAGAAAACCGGCAGCACTTTTGGGGGGGAGCTTGACCGAACCACTGGCTATATACATCTCAGTAAGCTCGACCAGGTAACCTGACGCTTGTCTATCCTTCCCTCTCCTCTTAGATTCTTTTACTTATTCTACATTCGTTTAGATATTCTTTTTCAATCCGCCTTTGATAAATGCCAAATCGGAAGGTCTAGCCGCCCACCCATTTCCTCTATTTTCCCTATTCCACAGGATATGGAACTTGTGATAGAGACATCTGAATCTCTTACAGGACGACTAAACCATTGCCACGATTAACAGAATCATTTAACATAGTGAACCGTCTAACAATATCAACTTTATTTGTTTTGCTGAGAGATAGGTATCTCTGTCCCGAACACAATCACTTGGTGCACGTAAGCTAACTCGGACACCACAGTTATATAAAAAAACAGCGCCAGACCATAAGCTAATGCTATTGATGCGTAGCGTGTGGTACCTTTGCTTTTTGTACTGTCAAGATCTGGTTATTCAAAACTGTATCCTTATGACCATTAGCTGATATGCCACTCAGCGGATATTCAGTAACCAAATTGGTTTTCGACCATTGCTAACTTATGAAGTGAAAAAAAAAAAAAAATTCATTTATTTTAACGTACTTGTGAACTAGCTTTTGTAGAGTTAGATCCATAAATGACCTCGAGCTCGGCTTGTTTCTCTTAGCCAGCCAACTGAGTTCGAGTTGAGCCAACTGTGTTCAAGTATGTCTTAGCTAGCCAAGATCAACTTGCACATGTAGCTTGTATGATACTTGAATTGAGGTCAAGTTTGGCTTGAATAATAGTCAAGCCCTGTCCAAACGTCCAAAATTCTACTTCAGCTTGTTTATACCTCTACTGGTTGTGAAAAGAAGAGCGGAATTGCATTTCACGGTACTTTTGCTTTTACTCGGCAAGCTCCACTGTGGAGTTATAGAAAAAAACCACAAATTACTGATACGGCCAATGAAATAAAGTTTGAAGTTCCTGATTTAGCGCAAAAGCACGTGTAAATGATAGTGCAGTAAGGTCATGATATGCCATAGAAGAAGCGATGGCGTACCAATTTTTTCAGCTAATTATTAGTAGATGGTTCAAATGCAGTTTTAATAGTTGTTCAGCGAAGTATATCTCTTGAAGAGTACGCTCCTTCATTATTTAGCTACTAGATTTTTGACCCCCTGGACTGAAATTGCGATGATTTCCATGTAGAGATTGCTGACAGTGGCTAATATATTACATGCAGCATTTGAAATATAGGATGATATTAAGAAGAAGGTTTTTGTGGAGCTAGTCCAGGTTAAAAGGAATATAGGAGGTAGAGGTACACTACTTCGAATTTGCCATCTATTTCTCTGGTTTCAAATAAGTCCATGTTCTGCTGGCCCATCGTTGCCTCAAGAAGTCCATCATGTTGTTGGATGTCCTAGTGTTACAACAAGCGCTTCGGTTGCAAAAGAGAAATCACATGAATTTAAAGAACCAGAATTCAAACAAATTATTGTGCCCGTTGACTATGGTCATGTGACATAACTATACTTACTAATGATTATTGATGCATCAGTGTTATTCATGCAATTATTGTGTCTGTTGACCCTTGTGATGTTGAG
The DNA here is from genome assembly GCA_005239525.1 of Nicotiana knightiana. NCBI lineage: Eukaryota > Viridiplantae > Streptophyta > Magnoliopsida > Solanales > Solanaceae > Nicotiana > Nicotiana knightiana. The sequence continues at coordinate 27,823 of ML424791.1, forward strand.
ATGGATACAATGTTTTAAGGATTGTAGATGCATCAGTGTTATTCTTCCACTTTTTGTGACTACAGAGCAAGATGGCATGGACTACGCAGAGCTTTGCCTTGGAATAATCTTACACTAGGATAAATTGTGAAAGATATACTAGTATAGTAGTTACTAGTAAATTGAACTGAGAGGCTGCTCCTCTGATTGAAAGTTTAGCTTCGCCCTAATCCTTATTTTGTGGCTTGCCATTATTTTGAAATTGAAGGTAACTGTTATTTTCATGTCATTCGCAATTGTAAAGCTCAATTCGTGTCTGATGGTTGATCACTCAAGCTTTATCATATACACTTGAGATTTTCATGAATATGAGACAGGGACATGTTGCATGTAGGATTATCCGATACTTTTGGAGTTTCGTAGGAACAGATGATTCTTGCCCGCACTGCAGATGTTTGGTGTTATAGTTGAAAAAATGTTCATTGGTAATCCAACAACTTTTGCACCTGTGGTATACATGGAGTTGCTCTAGTTTGTAGGTTGGGTTTTTTATTATCAGGTAAAAGTAATGTTTCATTACTAACTAATGAAACATTTATCTATACTTGACAAAAATAGTTTCATTACTACATAACATCAAGAATGTGCTTAAATTCTGCAGCAACAGATATCACCAAAGTCACCACACTAATACATTTCCTGATGCTATGCTTGGTACATGTCATTGGAGTTATTTTTAATGAAAGTATGATAGGATCACCATGGATTAGCTTCGCAAGAAATAGACGCTTGATAAGCAAAAAGTGAAATAAGAAGTGATAAAATTTGATTAGTTTTAATTTTGTTGGTTTGAGTAGTTACGTACTCTGTTTTTTATACTTTTATTTAGTAAATTTGGAAAAATAACTTAGCTATGTATTCCTCTTTCATCCCGGTGGCAGTAGTATTAGTCTTATATTTTTATTTTCTTTTTTCGTAGAGTTATATTTCTACCTGTTATTTCTGTCGCTTCAGTTATTTTACTATATCGCTGTTGTTATTGCTTATTGCTACTGCCCCTTTTTTTTGTCCTTGAGGCGAGGGTCTTTGGAAACAACCTTTCTACCTCCATAAGGTAGGGGTAAGATCTGCCTATACACTACCCTCCCCAGACCCACTTGTGTGATTATACTGGGGATGTTGTTTTTATTGTAACTTAGCTATGTATGTTCTTTAACCGTTGTTGTTACTCTTCATATATATATATACACACACTCCACGTCCTTGGCAAGAGTTTCAGGCTTAATATTGATATTTAGCAACAAATACAATAATTATAAGTGTAGTGCCTGGTGTATTGACTTTTTCGTTTTTGCGGAGACAGGAGTGTGCGAGTTGTTTCACGAGGCATGCATTCTTTTATCTAATTATGATACCAATTGTCTGTTCTTAGGTCATTGTCACCGGTCAATTCGAAATCTGTGTTTGGTTAAGAAAAAAATGAAACTCTATGTCTTACGTGATTACTTCGATTAAGCCCTTGTCTCTAGACTTAACTTATTGCTACAATTACTTTTTCGAAATGCTAAGGATGGCAAGCACTTAAGATGTTTACGAGACTTCTAATTTTGGAGTAATTTCTTAGTCTTGAGGTGTAACACCCTAAGTTTTTTCACCCTTCTTGAGATTCGAGTTTGACATTTATTTGAAAGAAAATTCTTTTTGCTTCAAGAAATTTGTTTAAAAATTTTATTTCGGTAACTCCCTTTGGTGAATGATTTGACTATTTTGGGGGTGTTTATTCCCAAGTCTTGTGATATACTACCTTCGTTTCAATTTATGCGAACCTACTTTCCTTATTTGGTAACAATTTGCCTTTATGCATTGATTTATAGCCGCACAAAATATATGTGCATCATTTTACACCACAAGTTCAAAAGTCTTCTCTCTTTCCTTAAACTCCGTGCCCAGTCAAATAGGTTCACTTAAATTGAAACAGGGGGAGTACTAAGTTTGGTATTTCAATTGAATTTGTGGAAAATGATTGGAGACCTAATATTTGTATTTGAGATTTGAAGTTGAGTTTTATGCTTAGTATGAGTTTCAAAAGGTGTTGTATGAAAGAAAAGGTATTCCTCCACAAGTGTTTGATAAGGCCTAAAGTGTTGAGATAAATTAATAAGGTACTACTTTTTTATATAGTTGTATTTTGCACTTTTAAAGAGATTTTATGAGATTCTTCTATGTTGAGATATCGTATGTGGAACCTTGTTCATGGGCCTATTTTTGTTAATAAATTATAGTAACAATTTATTAAACTAGTTTCATAAGTCTTGTTAGAACACTTGAACTCTTTCCCTAATCTCATGGAAGTATTAAAATAGTTCTAATTTTTTTTTTTTTTTTGTGTTAGTTTATTTTACCAAAGTAGCCTCTCCTTTGACCAAACTTTTGAGGAAGAACGTCAAGTTCGTATGGGATGACAAGTGTCGGGAGAGCTTCGAGAAACTCAAATCCTTGTTGACACAAGCTCATGTACTTACTCTACCATCTGAAGAAAAAGAATGTTTGATATGTGGTGATGCATCTCGTCGTGGACTTAGGTTGTGTTATGTTGCAAGAAGGAAAAGTGATTGCTCTTGCCTCTCGAAAACTGAAACCACATGAATTGAATTACCCCGCTTATGACCTTGAACTTGCTGCAATTTTATTTGCCTTGAAAAAGTTTTACGGGGAGAAAGGTCATTGACATCTAATATTATTTCTGCAATCTTGGCAAGGAAGATGATTCGCCAAGGTTGCGATGCCTATCTTGCTCATATAGTCGATACACTATTGGAGAGTCCAAGTCTTAAGGATATACCAACCGCGTGCGACTTTCATGATGATCTTCCTGGGTTGCCTCCGGAAAGGGAGATTGAGTTTCCTATAAAGCTTGTTTCTGGAACTACTCCTATTTCTGTCGCTCCTTATAGAATGACTCCAGTTGAATTAAAAGAGTTGAAGGCTCAATTGCAAGAACTTCTTGAGAAATGTTTTATTGTCCCAATGTTTCGCCTTGGGGAGCTCCTGTTTTATTTGTGAAAAAGAAGATGGTACCCTATTTTATAAAAATAGGTTGTGTTCCTAATGATGATGACTTAAGGAGGCATGCTACAATTTGGGTCATTGTAGATAGAGTAACTAAGAGTGCCTAATTCTTGGCAATCAGAACAGACTACTCACTTGGGACTTTTGGTGGAGTTACACATTAATGAGATTGTGAAACTGCATGGAATTCTTATTTCTATTGTGTCTGACAGAGATCCAAGGTTTGCATCTAGATTTTGGTCTAGCTTGCAAGAAGCTTTGTGTACCAGGTTGAATTTTAGTACTGCTTTTCATCCACAAACTGATGACCAGTCAGAGAGGGTGTGTTATTGAATTTGAGGCTAGTTGGGGCAAACACTTGGTCTTGATAGAATTTGCTTACAAGGCGATAAGGTATTTTTAAAGGTTTCTCCATAGAATAAAATCATGAGATTTGTCAAAAAGGGGAAACTTAGTCCTCGATTTATTGGACCTGAGTTAGATAAGATCCACAATGTGTTCCATGTTTCTATGCTTAGAAGATATTGCTCTGATCCATCTCATATTCTTCCTATCGAATCCGTCGAAGTCAATCCTGATTTAACTTATGAAGGAGAACCTATTTGGATCTTGGCACATGACGTAAAAGAGCTTAGGAACAAGAGAACTCCCTTAGTAAAAGTCCTTTGGAGAAATCATTCTGGCGAAGGAAGCTACTTAGGAGCAGGAGGAGGACATACGACTACACTATCCACAAGTTTCTAGATTTATTACATGCGTTATAATTGACCCTATTTTTCTTGTGAATATTTTTCACCCTTCTTGAAGTTTGAGTTTGACATTTGCTTGAAAGAAAATTCTTTTTGCTTAAATAAATATTTTTGTATAATATTCTATTATTTTGGTAACTTGATTTTGGTGAATGATTTGACTATTTTGGGGGTGTTTATGCCCAAGTCTTGTAATATCAGCATTAAATTTGATATTTAAATTGAACTTGGGGAACGTGATTGGAGACCTAATATTGTATTTGAGATTTGAAGTTGAGTTTTATGCTTAGTATGAGTCTCGAGAGGTGTTGTTATGAAAAAAAAAATGTTCCAAAGTGTTGAGATATTTTTTTTTGGAAAAAGGTAACAAAAGTGTTGAGATAAATTAATAAGGTGCTTTTTTTTTATATAGTTGTATCTTGCACTTTTAAAGAGATTTTATGAGATTTTCTATATTGAGATGTCGTATATTGAACCTTGTTCATGGGCCTATTTTTGCTAATAAATTATAACAATTTGCTAAACTAGTTTCATAAGTCTTGTTAGAACACTTGGAACTCTTCTCTTAATCTCATGGAAGTATTAAATTTTTTTTTTTGGGGTTAGTTTATTTTACAAAAGTAGTTTTACAAGAAGAATGCTTAACTTTATAAGAATTACATTAGTTTTTATAAGTGGCATCCTTCTAGGGATTGCTACATGAGGTTTTCATTCTTATATGACTGTTTCTTTTTCTCCTCATACTTCTTTATCTTTTTCTGCTGTAACTTATTCTTGCTTGAAAAAACAAGAAAACGTATGAAGTGATGTAGCACTGTAGTTTCATATGGGCCAAAGGAAACCTTGGCATGGCGAGTTAAAATGTCATCATAGTTTCACATATAGTTTCACAGATAAAGGACTCATGAAAGATTAGAAATAGAAGGACACATGTTAGCGACTAGAGACTTAAAAGTGAAGCAAAACTGGAGTTGGGCCATTGATTTATTGTACCTTGAAGATGAGACACATTATTTGGTCTCTCAAACATCTATATTTGGCTGAATATGGTCTATATAGGAATCACAATTACTAAGGTAAACTTTGAGTTTAGTAGTTAAGCTCCATCAATCTTCTCTGCAGTTTCAACTTAAAAGCTCCTCGACCATGTACATCTTATGTTATTAGTCTACTAAGTACTGCTGCTGATCGTTGCTTCGCTTGAGAGATTCTGCCATTCCTTTCTTGCCAGATGTAGTACAAGCCTGCAAGTGTTAGCTTGTATATTTCAGCTTTTGTGTTCCCTCCCTTGTAGTATCTCTCAGCTTGTACATGGCATCACCTATCTATGAATCCCTTGCCACTGTAACATTGATGTCCATATTCGTGATGAATAAGAACAATTGAAGAAGAGATTATCAGTGGATTCTTCTTTTGTATTGCAGAGTGAACAAGTTGTATCTTCCAAATAGCCCGATCGCCTCAATCTGTCCTTGGTTAATAGTCGTCTATGAGCAGCCAAATATAGTGTGAAAATCCACTTAGACAACCCATCATTATTGCACACCAGTTTCCTCCGTGGCACTTTAGCAAAATCTCCTCTAAGCTGCATATACATGGCCTTGATGGAGAACTTTTCCATTCCCACTATATCTTCTTCTGCATATCCAGCATCCTCCAAGTATTTCTTAGCTTTTAGTATCTTTTGCAAAATCCAAGAGGCTTGTTTTGGTTCAGCATTCCACAATGAGTTATGCTTCTTATAGTAAATATGAATCCATTGCACCCACATCTTATCCTTTTTCTTGCATAAGTTCCATAGAAGTTTGCAAACAACTGCCTTATTCCATGTCTCTACATCAAGTAAGTTTAAACCACCTGCTGCTTTTGGTTGGCATAGTTTGTCACAGGCCAGTAGTGCTTTCTTTGATACCTCCACCCCTCCGGTCCATAGGAGTCTTCGACACACAGCTTCTTTGGTAGCAGAAAAACCTGGGACCAGAATACTTGAATAGAAAAGAGCACACTTTTAATGAGTTGTATTCTCCCTGCATATGACAGAAACCTTGAAGTTCAAGATTGGATTCTCCCTAACATCTTTTCAATAAAAAGCCTAGGACCTGTAGTATCTCCGGTTGCTTGTCAGCATTTACTCCACCAAAGAAAATAAAGCTTTTGTCAGCATTAGCAACTAATCCTGAAGCCTTTGAGAAATCATGGAAGCACTTATACAACATCTGCACAAATATGGTATCTCCTCTACAGAACAACAATAAATCATCAAAGCTTAATTGGACTATGTTCATTTTGGCACACTTAGGGTGATAATTGAAATTAGGATCCCTCTTGAGTGTTTTCAGTAGCCTAGTCAAATATTCCATCGCAAACACAAATAGATAAGGAGACATGGGATCTTCCAGTCTCAAGCCTTTCTTTGCTTGGAATGGTGTTGTAGGCTGCCCATTAATGACGATGGAATAGGAGACTGTTGTAACACATCTCATAGTCCATTTTACAAACTTCCCTAGGAGCTGCAGACTTGTCAACACCTGCTCTAAGTAATCCCATTCAACAGAATCATAAGCCTTCTTCATATCTACTTTCATCATGCAGCTAGGGGAAACACCTTTCCTGCCATACCCTCTTACTAGTTCATGGCTGAGAATTATGTTATCATTTATCAACCTACCAGGTACAAAAACTGACTGATTCCTAGGTCATCCATCACTCCTTGCAGCCTATTTGTTAGCACTTTAGATATAATCTTGTATAGCAGTGTACAACATCCAATATTGGCCTATATTCAGTAATTTTGGAAGGATTTTTCACCTAGAGAAGTGGAATATGATTGAGGAAAGTGTCATGAAGCAGGAGTCTAGAGCTAAATGGATTAGCTGCGAGACTCTAATACCAATTAATTTTTTTTATGTGACAAAGGGAAGGAATCATAGAAAACAGATTTTGGAAATCACTTTTGATGCTGGAACTAATTTAACTGATCCTAAAGCCATCAAAGCAGAAATTATTCAATTATGTAAATGTCTAATATGGTCTTCTACTCAAACTCTATCTGTTGTCAACAGGGTATACCCTGAGGAAGGGACCAATACCAACACATTCACAACCTAATTTGCTCGGACACGGGTGATGGTGTCCCACACAGATGTAGATCAAGTGTTCGGACCTTTCGAGATTAAAATTCTTAGATTCGGGGATACGGATCTTAGTATGGATACGGGTGCGTGGATCCGACTAAAAATAATTCAAAAATATAAAAATATCTCTAAATTATGAGAAAATTTGTGGAATACTTACATATAACTTGTAAAGTGTGGATTCCATATTTATTCTCATGTTGTAGATCAGTAAAGGATTGATTTCGTAAATAAGGTATGCTATTTTATTCAACTTTACCCTAGTTTTGGTTTTGATTTCGGGAATCAAATTGTATCTCGTCTCGAATTTTTTCGTCCGTCATGGTCAAAGTACCCAAAATTGTTTGACCAGATCCGGTACGGATCCCATACCCACACTCATACTACATACTAGTGTCGAGTCGATATTGGTGCGGCACCTAAAGTACTGTGTCGGAGCGACTTAGTTCACAACAGATAACATTCTGTAAAATAGTGATTGATAACTGGATGAAGAGACAACCAATGTCACTCTTTCCAATGCCTAGTAAGGTCCTGAAGCAGCTTGACAAGATCAGAAGGAACTTTCGATGGTCACAAGTTTCACCTGGTAAAGTGGTCTAAAGTTATCTTACCAAAGCACCAAGGTGGACTAGGGGCAGGGACTTAGCTTTGCACAGCAAATGCTTATTGATGAAATGACTTTGGAGATACACACAGGAGGAGCAGAGCCTATGGAAGAAAGTTGTCAATGCCAAGCATGGAACCCAAAGCCACTGGTGCACCAAGCTATCTAGAGCACCATATGGAGTTGGAGTTTGGAAGAGCATCTGCAAACTCTGGGAGGAGTTCTCACAAAACCAGCACTTCGCAGTTGGAGATGGACAACAAATAAAATTCTGGAAGGACAAATGGCTAGGAAACACACCTCTAAGGAATGACTACCCTGCTTTCTTTCAAATGGTTAGTGATCCAGACTCAACAGTTCATCAGTGCGGAGAAGGCAACTCATGGAACATAACATTTAGAAGGAACTTGCAAGATTGGGAATACGAGGATCTGCTCAGACTTCTTTCCTCACTCAACAATTTCTCAAGCAACACTCTAGTACCTGACCAGTCCAGATGGGGTAGTGCAGATGCACGAAAGTACTCAGTCAAAGCAGCTTACAAGCTAGCAGGAACTCACAATGTAATAACTAGCCATTGGCCTTGGAGGTTAATATGGAAAATCAAGTTGCCACCCAAAGTCATTTGCTTCAACTGGACTGCACTTTATGAGGCTTGTCTGACACAAGACAACTTAGCCAAGAGGAATTTTCAGATTGTGAATAGATGCTACATGTGCCAGAGGGAGGCAGAAATTCAGTTGCAACAGATTTATAGAGTATGTTTATATCACTCTTTGGACTTAGATGAACTTAGATGGGTCATGCCACATAATATCAGGGATGCTTTTGAGTCTTGGAGTTACTGGAAAGTTGATAGCACCATCAGGAAAGTATGGAAGACGATACCTGCAGCTATTTTTTGGAGCATTTGAAATGAGAGAAACAACAGGTGTTTTGATGGAGTATCAACTTCTCCCAACGAACTCAAGGCTAGATGCCTCATGAATTTTATAGCTGGGCTTATCTATCCCCTACAGACTCTCCTGATAGTTTTTTGAATTTTGTTAGCTTCCTATTACTAGTATAAACATTTGTAAGGAGCTAACAATTGCTACACTCTTTTGTAATTTATGCATCTTCTTGATGCTAGTAATGAAACCAATTAATTCATAAAAAAAAAAGACAAGAGACAACCAGTTGCAACAGATAACTTGGAGCAGCATACAGCTTGGATCATCAGGAACTCTAAAGGCAAATCTAAACAAGCAAATATTGTCAAGATGGTTTATACTGAAGTTGTTCGTGCCATATTTATTGAGAGGAATTAGATATTATTTGAGAAGATTAGCAAACGACAAGACAACATTTCGAGGGAAATTGCATATGTATGCAATGTGAGAGGAGCTACAAGAAATACAAAGTTTCTTCTTTAGTCTGCTAGCTGGTAGTGTGACCAAGAGGTCACGGGTTCAAGCGGTGGAAACAACCTCTTGAAGAAATGCAGGGTAAGACTGCGTACAATAGATTCTTGTGGTCCGGTCCTTCCCTAAATCCCGCACATAGTGGGAGCTTAGTGCACCAGGCTGCCCTTTTTGTCTGGTAGTGCTATAGGATTTTTTGTTCTGCATTGATTTTTTAGATAGATAGCTGTATTAGTTGAGCTACGAATATTTAGAGTTTGCTTGGTGATTAATGAAAATGTTACTTACCAAAAAAATCAAATTTCCAAATGAGAATTATCTTATCAAGGGTTGGAGTGTTCAAATGACACTCTATGCCATATCATCATTTTGTGTCCGAATGACACATTCGAGGTGTGGTTGGAGTGTTCAAATGGAACGGCTTAAGATGGAGTGTCAAAGGACAATTTTAAGGGGCAGCCGATGTATTTGGCCAAGAACTTTTAATTAGTGTCAAAGCTACTTGTTTGTAGATTAATAACCACATAACATGAGACTATACCACATAATATAAATTTCAAGTTCTTATTGCCGTAGTTGTTCAGTTATCTATCCCTTCCTATGGAAAGCACGTCTTATAGAGCAATTTATGTTTTGAACTCCTAATTAATAAAAATTGCAAGTGTTTTTCTCTTGCAAAACTTGTAAAATCAAATTATGACATGCAGGTTAGGAAGTAGGGACCATATTCATGATTTAACATTTGTGGTCACAACTATCACCCAAAAATAAAAACTCCTGACAGGAAAAAGAAGAAAAGAAGCCTATCTTCAGGAACTTATACTACATGTTTAAAGTGAAATACTTCCAGAACTAGTTGGAGATCGTTGATGCATGTTGGAAATCAATAGTAAGTTCAATTAAGGTTTTGTATAGCTTAGTTTGTTCCAGAGAAAAATAACCTAATCTAATATTAGACTTGTAACTTCGCATATTTTAGAGAACATTTAACTTTTTATCTTTAGGTTGCATTTAGTTGAGCCGGTTTTATCCTCACTCTTACTTGAAGTTTTTGAACTTGCAGGTTCAACCAACTTTGCTGAACTTTTTCCTGAATGTTAAGGATGATTTGTACTTGCTGCAAATCGATGCTAAAAAGGCTAGTAGTACTGCCTTATTGACTTCACCGTTTATGAGTACCAGTTTTCCTTTTCTTTTCTGCATGTTGATTGTCGTATTTGATAATAGAATCAACATTTGTTTGGCTTTTCTAATCTAAATATGATATGTTTGATCAACAGATGAGAGAAGTTTTCTTGTTATGATAGGGTTTATTTTGTTGCAGCTTGGGAATGGGTTGGTTTACGAAGCTATCGATGACTCAAATGTCTTTCCTCATTTCTATGGCCCATCTCGGAGTTTCAGTCCTCTACCACTAGATGCAGTCATTAAAGGAGAGAAGCTAGTTGTCTCAGATGGCAAATTTGTATGCAGCATGCTCAGTTCAGTGGCTTAATTCCTTGCATTTCAGCTTTTGACTGATGTGTTGGTGTTGCATTACAGTCAGAAGAGTTTTCCATTGTGTTCATGTGCTACAACGTACTATGTGAATCCAAACAGTTAGGGGCACTGAATGAGATTAATGATCTCAAAGTATTGGCTTTATTTATATTACGTTTTTCCTTTTACTTTTGTTTCGCTTTCTAGGTTAGAGTTATTGAGAAAATGTGCAATTTTGATTGTTGGAGAGCAGCTTTTAGTCAATCATTGGCTACAAAAACAGGGTTAACTGGGAATAGTTGGAATACTGTATAGTGTATACCATTGAAAAAGTCGTGCTTTAGGTGTGGCATGCTTGTGCACCGCATTAAATTTATCGGGTAATGAGGTAGAGAGACAATTTAGCAAATTAAGGAGATAACAAAACATAGGCAGGGAAAACTTTGATGGCAACCAAATAAGGGCTGGTTTCCATTTCAAAGGAAAAAAGAAAAAGAAAAAAGGAAAATCCAATGGAGGTTGTGCCAAATGCGTGCGTCTCTGCGCACTGGGGGTCATAATATTACAATATTCTGTAGATAATTATTTGGTTTCCTATATACTCTTAGAAATATACTAAGTGGTCGTTTGGTTTAGAAACAAGTTATGCAACAATTTGTTATGCAGAGTTTTGTTATGTAGGAATTATCTGTATCAAGTGTTTGGTTTTGGAAATTGAATACACGGTGCACAACTTGTTTTTGGTCTAAAAATATATAAAATTTTATTTATAATTATACCGTTGGACTTTTGTATGACTTCTTCATCTCACTCCAACTAACTAAACTACCTTACTTCCATCATTAGTTTAACAGTATTTTATTTTAATTTTCTTTCTCAATTCAGCGCCACAAACTCCATTAAGAACTTAATACTATATAACAACGTAACCCATGTTTTTTGTCGTTTCTGACTCCAAGATTTTGATGCCAAAGCTAATACGCCAGTTCTCAAGGATAGTTTGCAATATTTTTCTTTTTGGAAAAAAGAAAAATAGATCAAGATTTGAAGGAAACATTTAGTCATATTTTTTCTTTGCATGACTATTTTTTCTTAGTTGATCATAAATATCATACTTGGTGTGCCCTTTAACGATCTAATTTTTAGTTTTCTACACCAATTCTTCACCTATTACTCTACCACACCTAACGACGTTCTAAAGATTGAATTAGAACTGAGAAAAGTATTTTAATAGTTGCAATATAATTAGCTTGAGTATCCAACCACATGACATACGTTTAGCCGAACAAACAAACAAAAATCAGAAGCAAATTTCGTCTTATATTTGGATGATTAAGCTGATGAGAGATTGCCGAGCCACTTTTTTTTTTCCTTCAAAAATCTGGAAATAATAGAATAAGTAGGGTTTGATAAAAGTTCTAACCTTGTGGAGAAATCAGAAAGTTGAGAACAGAGGCGGAGTCAGGATTTTAAGTTTATGGGTTCGGGATTCTAATCGTTTTAAGCTACTGGGTTCTAAATTAATATTTTATATATATTTATTGAATTTTTTCAGACAAATACATAGTTCGAATCAAAACTATTGGGTTCGACCGAACCCGCTCAGAACACTCTAGCTCCAATCCACCCCTGGTTGAGGATGATATGCTTGGGAAGATGCTTGCAATTACGTCAACACCATCACCAGAGAGATAAAAGGGTGCTTCTTAATCGGCAGAGAAATAAAAGGGTTGCGAAAGGTTATAAAGGGGTAGTTTGGTCAATTCAAAATTTTATCCATGTATTGTTAATCCTGATATTAGTTATTCCATGTGGGTCCAGGTATAAAGTTATTCTTGAATTGGTATATAAGGTAGAAAGAATTACAGGAAAATACACATGACTTCACACCTTAACAAAAAATGGTTCATGTTTTTAAGTTTTTTCTAACCTAGCTCGTATGGTACATATTTTGAAAGCACTAGCAAATTCAAAATCAATGTTCTTACTACCAACTTCTAAAAGCTATGGAGTTAAATCTGTGTTCTCCCAATCATTGTTTTCACTCTCTTTTTCTCACATCTTCTACACATGCTTCAAGGGCCATGTATTTGCTGTTCCCCCCTCCCCTCCTGTGTCACCTGGTTGCAATGTAAAAAAATTGAATAGTAGAAGTCCACCATTAAAGGTCATTCAAAACTTTGCTTTCGAAAATAAATTTTTTTGAGTTTGTTAGTTGTTTGGATTAGGTGTTGTTCCAATTGATTGAAAATGTCAAAAGGAGTTCAAATTTTAAATTTGAAGTGATTTGGAGTAGATTTGAGCAAGATTTGAGTTACATTTCAGAAAAGACGCAAGGAAGAAGACGAAATCAGTTTTTTGTATAATTATGTATAATCTTGTATAATAGTGTATATGAGTGTATAAACACATCTTATACACTATTATACACCTTTATACAAGCGTCAGTAGACGAACTTCTTCCACGATTTTTAGTTGCAATTCTTGTTCAAAACCAGTCCAAATCTCCATTAAATGACTTCAAAATTTATATACAACCTCCTTATACTATTTCTAACAAGTTTAAATAAGAGATTGTTACCTAAATAGCCGGCCAGATTCAATGTTTACCTTTTCTAGACGATATACATAGATTATATATTAATTATACACAGTTATACATATGTTATATACGAATTATACATATAGTATACATCCGTCGGCTAGTTTTAGTTTAAGAGATCGGGTGAACGGCTATTTGGGTTAATTCTTCTTTAAATAACACTCACTCCAAATTTCTCACAAAATCAAATTTGAAATTTAAACTCACATATTTAAGCTTGTTAATAATCTCATTTTCACCATCCAAATGGATATGGTTTGTTGAACTAATATTTGAGTCACAGTTACTGATTCGAAAATTAATTTAAAAGCTTGAAAAATTTAAAAAAAAAATAAATAGTAATTTTAAGAACCTATTGAAATTGGATGTTGAATCTTTACCTATTATTTTTGGGTTAGTTGGTTGTAAATTGAAATGTGAGTTATAAAATTAAAAAGTATGGAGCCCGTTGTTCTTATGTGAAATTTTCCCAATAAGGTAATAAATGGATGATTTATCATAACTTAAAAAATACAACCAAATATTATATAAACTCAATGCAGAATTATCCACTGATTAATATTCTTATCTAGCACAACAAAGGACCTCAAAGAATCTTCTAGTAAGTGTTATAGTCTTCTGTATGTGCTACTTGTACATTTCGAATGCAATTATTTCTTATCTTATTAATTTTGTACGAGTGCACATCCATTTTAATATTGATATATTTGCAACACTTAAAAGATGAATATGTTGAATTTTAGAGCTCAACTTTCACTCACATACAACATTGTTGGATTTACAATTATGGAATTTCTTTTACCTATTTATACATAATTATAAGCCTAATTATCACTATTAGGGAGGTCCCATTTAACCGGCATAACTAATTACTATATATATATATAATACACAAATTGATACAAAAATCGGATCTCTTAAGCTCCAACCTTCCCACCATTTCCAGCATTTCCTCTGCCGTCGATTCTTCTCAGTTCTTACGTTCAATATATGAAGTCTATCAAAAGCCATATTTTTTCTGGTTGGAGGGCTTTGGCCACTGATTCAAAGAAGGCATTCCAAAGAATCCCACTTATGGACCTCAATTTGCGTCATAAATTATATAGAAGGAAAGCTGTAACTACATGAATAATGCCTTTTTGGAAATTTAATTATGTATACGGCCAAAATCGGAGAGTCCAATTTTGAGGCCATTGTGGCATTCCGCACCCGGCCTCGAGAAGCTCGGAGCAGAGTTCGAAGCTTGGCCCTGAGGTGCATCCCTCGAGGGAGCATATCGAAGGTTCCTTGTGCTCGACCTCAGGGCAGTACAAATCGATGACCGTCATGGAAAGACGAGAAATTCCCAAGGGCACGTGGTTAGAGCTGACCAAGTCTGCAAGAATAGTACAAGTCCATATTAAGCCATTAAACAACTGTACCAATAGCATTACCTTGTCATAATTATACATGTACTATGTTGGGATTCCCCTCTCCTATATAAAGGGGACCCTTGTCATTTTGTAAGAGGGATGAATATTGAATATTATAGAACATTCTATTCTTTTTTGCCTAAACGTGCTGAAATATTGTCTTTTTGATTTATTGCCTTCATTTATTATCTTTATCAATTATTCTTCATTTATTGCTCATCATTCATAATTAAAGGCTATCCCGAGGCCCCTAATATCGTTGTTCCTTCATCGGTTATTCACCACTAAGCGTTATATTCAGACATCGAGGTTCAATTTTGGCCAGTTCGAGACCAGCCTTGTGGCACATTTGGTTTGCGTATCTCATTCCCTTTATCTATACTTAGCATCTATTGCCTAACAACTAGTATTGAAATAAATCACATATTTTTAGAACCACAAAAATCAAATATAATTGTTAATACCATTTTCAAGGTAAACAGTTTGGCAACCACCGTGGGGCTAAAAATAATAGTGATTGTTTTAGTGCTAGTTTTCTGAAAAAAACAAGTTATTTTTCACACTTTTCTTGTCCAAGAATCTTTGATTTCAGGTCACGAAATGTCTAACTCAGTAAACGCACATAAAAACAACGGTCCTGAGGATCATGGAGAAAACGGTGCAGCTGTTTCAGGCGCCGGTGTACCACTACAAAACCCTGGGGTGGCACAAGCACAAATCCCCGTCGATGTGGGCTCACACAATGCTCAACATGTCAATGTAAGCACTCGCACCGACGAAAGTGTGCATGGAGGAGACCAACACGAAGCACAGAGAACTCCTGCTCGGGAGGAAAGGGAAATTAGCCTGCAAGTCATTTTTGAGATGCTACAAGCACAACAGGTAGCTATATTTCAGCTGCAGAGTCATAAAAAAACTCCAAGCACATTAGCACCGAAAACGGCTACTCGAGTCGAGCAGGCACCAGAGAGATCGAGCGGCAATGGGTCAGCAGCAAACTCCGCTATTATGAAGATGATCGAGGACCTTACTAAAAGGATTGAATCAGGGAAAAAGAAGATAGAAGCTAACGACAAAAAGGTGGAGACCTATAGCTCGAGGGTCGATCAAATTCCGAGCGCACCCCCGATTTTGAAGGGTGTAGATTCAAAGAAGCTCGTGCAAAAACCATTCCCCTCGAGTGCGGCTCCGAAGCTCATCCCGAAAAAATTTAGAATGCCCGATATCCCGAAGTATAACGGAACCACGGACCCTAATGAGCACATCACTTCTTACACTTGCGCTATAAAAGTAAATGACCTAAGGGATGACGAGATTGAATCTGTCTTGTTGAAAAAATTTGGAGAAACATTGTCGAAGGGGGCATGATGTGGTATCATAACCTACCCCCGAACTCAATGGATTCATTTGCCATGTTGGCGGACTCCTTTGTAAAGGTATACGCCGGTGCCATCAAGGTCGCTACGAGGAAGTCCGATGTCTTCAAAATTAAGCAGAGAGAAAACGAGATGCTAACGAAATTTGTATCTCGCTTTCAAATGGAGCGAATGGAGTTACTGCCGATCTCCAACGATTGGGTAGTGCAGGCCTTCACTCAAGGCTTGAACGAACGAAGCTCGATAGTTTCGAAGCAGCTGAAGCAGAACTTGTTTGAGTATCCCGCCGTAACTTGGGCGGATGTACACAACAAGTATCAATCGAAGATCAGGGTCGAGGAAGACCAATTAGGAGTCCCCTCAGGCTCTCTATACCCAAGTAGGCTCTTGGAAAAGGATTCTAGGTTTACAGAAAGGGAATCGAGGCCAAACAAAGAAAGATACCAACCATATGTAGAAGATCGAAGAAACTCCTCGAGGCGCAACATACCCGAAGCGATCGAAGGATCGATCGAGGCCAAGGGTCCCCTTTAACATCGATGGAACTAATGAGAAAAACCGGGTTTGATAGGCACATTGGGCCAGTAGAGGCGCTAGGTTATCTGAGTACAACTTCAACATCGATGTCTCGGACATCGTATCAGCCATAGGTAAGATCAAAGGTACCAAGTGGCCAAAACCCAAACTGTCAGATCCTTCACAAAGGAACCCCAACTTAGTATGCAAATATCATGGCACTCATGGTCATAGGACCGTGGATTGCAGACAGCTTCGAGAAGAGGTAGCCTGACTAATCAGCAAAGGGCACCTTCGAGAGTTCCTCAACAATCGAGCTAAGAACCAATTTCGGGAAAGAGAGGCGAACAGAAAAAATGAATCGGAAGAACCTCAGTACATCATCCACATGATCATCAGAGGAGTCGATGTCCCACATGGATCCGTTTTCAAGCGAACAAAGGTATCCATCACCAGGGAAAAGCAAACTCGAAGCTACATACCGGAAGATTCTCTTTCATTCAGCGAAGAGGACATTGAAACCTTGTCTCAGCCTCATAATGACGCACTGGTTCTTTTCTTTTGAATAAATTTCAGATCAAACATGTGCTCGTGGACCCAAGTAGCTCGGCCAACATAATTAGGTCGAGGGTGGTAGAGCATCTCGGACTGCTCGATCAGATAGTGCCTGCCTCTCGAGTCCTCAATGGAATCAATATGGCGAGCAAAATTACCAAAGGGGAAATCATCCTCCCAGTCAACGTGGCCGGTACAATTTAAGACTCCAAGTTTCACGTCATCGAAGGTGACATGAGATATAATGCCTTACTCGGTAGGCCATGGATACACAGTATGAGAGCAGTGCCGTCAACCCTTCATCAAATGATGAAGTTTCCAACAAAGGACGGAGTAAAAACAGTATAGGGGGAGAAGCATGCAGTGAGAGAGATGTTCGCGGTGCATGACACGACACCAACATCTATGCCTTCTACATCGAAGGATCCAAAGGAAAAGCAAACAACCAAGTAGCGGCCGCAACTTACATTCTCGACTACACCCAAATGAGTAAATAAAGGACTGTTCCGCGTCCTCGGAACAAGCAATTTAAACATATCAAGGTTCAAACTCTATCACTACTAAGGTACAACCCTACCCCTTTTCATTTATGTTTTATACTAACCCATTGCAGGCGTTCGATTGAAAGGAATTGACGCACCCTCCAGCTCGAAGACCTTGGGTTTTAAAGCACGCGTTGCGCTCTTTTTTCCTTAGATCGGGTTTTATCCCAAATGGTTTTTACCGATGAGGTTTTTAACGAGGCAACATCTATATGCTACCTAAGGAGAACTCAACAAGTATTCAAGGATTCTTCTCAAATAAACCTCAAATACTGGGGNATGTTGTATCGGGCCAAACGGTATAATGAAACGTGTTTGCATAAAATAATCGAACTCTTGATGGCAAAAACATGTACGCTTGTATAAAGTAATTTAAGGAGTATCTTTTATCATCAAAATGCTTCATGCCTCAAAGAAGTTTGCTATTTTTACAAGAAATAGTTCCAGGGCCAAAAACTCCTGAACACTCAGGGACTGTCATCAACAGTCAGCTCACCGAGCCATATAACCTCGAGCTCGTAAGTCCTCAATGAGGCAAACTAGAATTCATAAGACCTCAATGAGGCAACCCCGAGATCATAAGCCCTCAACGAGGAAACCTCAAGCTCGTAAACCCTCAACAAGGCAACACCGAATCTGTAAGACCTCAACGAGGCATAACCAAATTCGAACTTGTAAGACTCTTAAAAAGGAATACCCTCGATATAGACACCGAGGCTATCTCACCCCGGGACTAAAAGGCTACGGCCAAACATAAAGACTACGATCATATTAAAAGGATTTGGCCAAATTAACGCGGCTCGGAGACGTTCGACCGCCGCCATAAAACTACAAACCTTCAAATACTTTAAAAATACTTCGAAAAGAACCGGTTAATCAGGCTACCCTCGGATAAGCAAAAGAGCTTCGATCACATCATCTCCAAACAATTAAAAGGCATCGAAACAATCAGTCTTCAACAAAAAGGCTTCGAAACAATCGACCTTCGAGAGAACCTCCTGAGGTACTCAACCATCGTAACATATCGACTCGTAATCGAGGTTCTCTTTTGATCCGTCGAAGAGTCATACGAATACAATACATGCCAAGGCATAATCAAAACTTCAATAGCCTTTAGCCAAAATGAGGGAAAACTATAGCCATACTAGAGGTCGCATCGACCCAATCTGAAAGAGCCTAAGGGCCAATGCGTAAGATCCCAAGGGCCAGCCTAAAGAGCCTCAGGGCCGATCTAAAAAGAGCATACGGGACAATGCATAAGAGCCTAAGGGCCAATGCGTAAGATCCCAAGGGCCAGCCTAAAGAGCCTCAGGGCCGATCTAAAAAGAGCATACGGGACAATGCATAAGAGCCTAAGGGCCAGCCTAAAGAGCCTCAAGGCCGATACAAAAAAACCTAAGGGTCGATGTGCCCGAGCCGAAACCAACTCGAGGACTGAACCCTAAACGGTTAACTATAAACTACTGCCAATTGCTCATCGAGCACAAAAACCTAAAGGTTTTTTTATTTTTGAAGTCCAACTGATCGGACTAATTGTCACCAAGCATTGAAATTCAAAACTCGAGCAAAGACACAAGCAAGTTGGAAAAACCAAAGAGTTTTTCATATATAATACAAAGATACATTTACAATACTCTTGCCGAGAACCCTATACAATGATCAGAAAGGAAAAACCTAATCTACTCTCGGGAAGTTAGTCTTCCCCCACTCGGGGACTATGGCTCCATCGGTCTCCTTGGGGCCAGCTCCCTCACCGACCTCTTCCTTATTGTCTTCAGCATCGAAAACAAGGAACTTGGTATCCAACTCATCCGCCTTGCCCTGCTCTATTTCCTCCGAGAAATCGAAGCCCCTAGCATGGATCTCCTCGAGGGTTTCCCTCCGGGATCTACATCGGGCATATTCATTCTTCTACTCTCTCGATCGGAAGCCCCCCTCAACTTCTCACGAGCTTCAACAGCATCTTTCAGATAGATGGCCACCTTCTTATCGACTTTTGCTCGAACCTCTTTGGCTTCGGCTTGAGCGTCCACGACCTCGGACTTCATCTTCAAAAGATCCGTTTCAAGCTTAGCAATCCTGCTCGTCTGAACCGAGTTGTTATCTCAAGCATTGCAAAGTTGTATCTCGAGGGCGGAGGCCTTAGCCAAAGCATTCCTTTTGGCCGCAACATGAGCATTTATCTGTGCCTTCAACTCGTTTCACTCAAAATTGGCCTGGCCAATTTCGCCCAATAGGCGTTCCAGCGCCTCCGTCTTTCTCTGCAACTAAGATACCAAAACGTTAGTTTTCGAAGATGGGAGAAGAAGCCTGTATTCCATTAAGATAAAGGTTACCCGTTTCTCGAGGTTGCCTTCGTAATCATGACTTCGATTCAACTCCGATTGAAAGTGTATCAACTCTCTTGTCTTCTTATCACAAAGAAGCCTGAGAGATTTCTCCCCATCTAAGGCTTTCCGCAACCTAGCCTCATAGTGAAGCGACTCAGACTTGAGTTTGTTGAAGGCCTGTGGAAAAGAAGGTTCGGTTAAAAGGATGAAAGTACGAAGCTGAAAAGGCCAAAAGGTCACCAAAGCTCACCACAGAACAGAGCCGCTGAGCCTCCTCGAAATTCGAGTGCGCATCTACTGGTTTGGTCTCGTCGGCCCCTGTTGAATCACCCTAAAAGGGGATGTGATCACTCGAGACTCCTCTTGATTTAGGCGGCCCCCGGCCCCGAGCATCCCTCGAAGTACCTTCGAAGGGAGAAGAAAATGGTGGTAAAGGACCTTCGCTCCTCCCCTATTGAGGAACCTCTCCCTTGAGGCTAGAGGCTTTGGGTCTTACAATCTTAACAACCTCGGGAGATTTCTTAGTTTGAGACATCAAAGTGGAGCCATCCCTCTCGATTGCGTTACCGTCCGTGTAACGGCCGATGAATATAAGATCTTCCCCAGTGGTTGCATCTTCTTTATGCCTCCAGGCAGGCCCCACTTCACTATGAATATCCTCATCCCTCGAGGATCCCTTCCACTTGTTATCCGTCTTCGGCTCTAGAGGCGATGGTCCTTCCTCCTCCCCGAGAGGGCACGGTCTCATCTCGGAGAAATCGACGATACCTGCGATAATGGGATTGATACGCATAAAGGAAAGTATTCCTCAAAAAAAGCTACCACACAGCACATACCATGGTGTTTCGCCTCCCATTTTCCCTTCGAAAATTTTTGCCACTTGCGCTCATCATAAGTCGAAGAGGCCGCCAGTTTACAGACCCAACCCGCAAGATCCAGGACCTGATTTGGCATCCACAGGATCGCTGTAGAGAAAGAAAGAAAATGTTCTTACGGGGTCTACCTCCACTGAGAACAAAAATAATAAAGTACAACACGTTACTTACGTTTGAAATTCCACTCCTCGGGAAATGACAAGAACTTTGCAGGAATGATATCGATAGTCCTCACTCGAACAAACCGGCTCATCCACCCTAGATCCCTGTCCTCGTCATCGTTGGCAATAAAGGGCTTAGTGGATCGGTGTCTGTATACGGCTAAAATCGGAGAGCCCAATTTTACGGTCATTTCGATGCTTAGAAGATTCGAAGGCCCGAGTTCTGGTGTCAAGGCATATCGCGGGTCCTTGACCTCGACCTCGACCTCGACCTTGACCTCGAGTCAATACACATCGGAGGTCCTCAACCTCGAGGAAGTCCATATTGAGGGTCCTCGATCTCGAGGCAATGCATATCGAAAGTCTTCGACCCCGAGACAGTGCATATCGAAGGCCAACATGAAAAGGCGAGAAATTTTCAAGGGGCACGTGGTTAAAGCTGACAAAATGCACAAGATAGTGCACGCCCGTACCGTGGCATTAAATGGCTATAGCAGCCATTTCTCTTTACATTAAATAGTTGTACCAACTATATTTCCTTGTAATGATTACACATGTACTATGTTGGGATTCCCCATCTTATATAAAGGGGACCCTTGTCACTTTGTAACACGCATGATATTCAATACAAGAACAACAACATTCTCTGCTCCCTAATTTAAACATTCTCTACAATTATTCCATTGATTTACTGCTTCCATTTATTGTGTTTCATTTATAGTTCTTCATTTATTGCTTATTATTGATCATAAAGAGGCCACTTTCGAGGCCCATTAAGTAGTTAACCACTCACCGACCAATCTCCATCAAGCTCTACCTCGAGGCCCTGTTTCGATCAACTCTAGACCCCGCCCCTCACTAGCTCGGTCTGCATATCTCTGCTTCCCTTTATCATTATCGCACTTTCTTCACATACATTTAGCATCTATTTCCTAACAACTGGTATTAAAATAAATCACATATTTTTAGAACCACACAATCAAATTCAAGTGTAATTACCATTTTCACGGTAAATAATTTGGCGCCCACCATGAGGCTAAAAATAATAGTGATTGTTTTAGTGCTGGTTTTCTAAAAACACAAGTTATCCTTCACACTTTTTCTTGTCCAAGAATCTTGAATTTCAGGTCAGAAAATGTCTAACTCTATAAACGCACGTGAAAACAACGACCCTGAGAAGCACGGACCGCAAGAACCCGGGCTCAAACGGGCCAAAGTACCCACTGCCACGAAAGAGCAAACTCAAAGTTGTATACCTAAAATAAATATTGTGTTCAGAGAGGAAGATGTTGAAGCATTGTCCCAACCACATAGCGATGCGCTGGTAATTTCTTTCCTCTTGAATAGCGTTCAAATTAAGCGTGTGCTCGTAGATCCAGGTAGCTTGGCCAATATAATCAGATTCAGGGCAGTGGAGCAGCTCAAGCCGCTTGACCAAATCGTACCCGATTCTAATGCCCTCAGAGGGTTTAACATGGAGAGTGAGACAACGAAGGGGGGAATAATCCTCCCAGTCGACGTGTCCGGTACAGTTCGAGTCACCAGGTTTTATGTCATAGAAGGGGACACGAGATACAACGCCCTGCTGGGAAGACCATGGATACACAACATCAGGGTGGTACCGTCGACTCTCCACCATATGTTGAAATTCCCAACCGGAAATGGCATAAAAAAGTGTAGGGTGAACAACACGCAACAAAGGAAATGTTCGCGGTACGGGACCTGGCATCAGAGCCCGTATATTTCTCCTCGGAGGGGTCGGAATATAGTCAGATCCCTGAGGATGGAAAGGAAAACTTCCTCATCCCACGAGCCTTCGTGGCCCTCGAAGAATCGGACGCAACAAAATCAACGGTTGAAGAGCTGGAACAAGCCGTTTTAATGAAACACCTGCCAGATCGAAAGGTATACCTAGGAACGGGATTAACCCCCGAACTCAAGAAAGAACTCATTCAATTTATTATTGACAACATTGATTGCTTTGCTTGATCCCACTAGATATGACAGAGATCTGTCCGAAAATAACCACCCATCGACTGAGCGTTGACCCAAGGTTCAAACCGGTAAAGCAAAAAAGGAGGCCTCAGTCCGAGGTAAATAATGTGTTCATTAAAGACGAGGTAACAAAACTCCTCAAAAGAGGGTCCATTAGGGAAATTAAATATCCTGAGTGGTTGGCCAATATAGTGTCACGCCCCAAAATCAAGGGACGCGACCAGCACTCAACCGGGCGACCCCAGTCAAGCGAACCTGATTTGCCTTTCCTACCCAACGCGCTTCCCCGTGTTTATATCATCCATTATTTATGTGAAACAGTGAGATAAGCTTAAAAGTGTGTGATTACCACAATAAATCCAATTTTTCCTCATTTTACATTATTATACTAGATTTCCCAAAACATACATAATAGATACAACACTTCCCAATACGGACCACGATTACGAGAAAATACAACCACTACCCAAAAATATATATATACACCCACATAGTGTCTACGGAGCCTCTAAGATTACTAGGAGTTTATACAATACTTGCCGGCAACAAGGCCCCGGCTATACCTTACAATATATAATATACTCAAAAAGAGATGGCATGAACTACACATGGCCCCGAGAGGAAGTGGGGCTCACCAGTATAGCTGAGAAAGGATCAGGAGAAAGCACCACTAACGGCGAGCTGAGCAACCTGCTATGGACCCACCTACATCCATATAAAAAGATGTAGCGCCCCCGGCAAAAGGGACGTTAGTACTGTGGAATAGTACTAGTATGTATGAACAAACTTTATCCCAAGTACAATCAAACAATACACAATTAAGAGACAGTAATAGAACCAATCAATCAATGCACGTGGAAAGAAACAGCCAAAATCAACAAGTTTCACAATCTCTCCTTTTTCCTTTCACCATAACCATATTCAAGAGTTTCCCGGATTTTTCATTTCGATAGTGATAATGATCACATTCCATACTTATTACCTCGGCCACCCTTATTACCTCACATATCATCAAGCTTATTACTTCGTGTTGCGGCGTGCAACCCAATCCCACCTGACAATCATATTTCATAACAGCAACCACAAACAATTACATCACAAGAATTATCAGTTCAAGGAATCACAAGTTCACTTCCACCATTCATATATTTGGGCCAAAGGAACAATAATTCTCCCCAAGTAGTAATTCATGTACAAGGCATTTCCATAATTGTTCAACTCATTCATATCATTTCACAATACCTTTTTTCATTACCTATCACACACGATTTTCCTCAGCCATTATATACATTCCCACACTTGGGCACATTAACCTTCTTTCATTCATTAACACATACTTTCATATCGATACCCTCGAGCATTTACTAGCTTTGCACATAATAAGATAGGCACATCAAAACACTTTTCACAGTCTCATATAGTACGGTAGTATAGAAATCAACTAGGACAATCAGAGAATAGAATATTACGTCTTATCACATTTGAACAATCAATTCACATGTTCTCAAACAAGGTACACATACCGTATGCTCGGACCCAACAAGAGGATTCTACAAAGTTTAAAGTTAGCCATACATACCTCGAATCGGGATTTTCCCTTAATTTCTATCTTAAATCACCGGACCTTCTAGCACCTTCAATCTAATTCACAATACGACACATTTAAACTTAGAATTAGGAATCATGAACATGTCTTGAACTCATTTGAGCTTTCTATCAAACACTGGGTGTTCCTTTAGATTAAATAACCCCTTTTTAGTGAAAGGTTACTCCAACCTATTTTCCTTTACTAGATTATGATAAATTGGGTACATGCATGCAAGATTCTTAACCCCATCTTTATGAACTATCCTACCCAGGTTTCATTTTAACAAAAATCTAGAAATTAAGGTTAATGAAGTAGAAGCTTACCTCTTAGAGTGAAGAAATTTGTGTCCTACTTGGTTAGTTCCAAGCTTGAGTGATGAAGGAAGACCAATTTGATGAAGTTGAGACTTTCTGTCTCTAGAACCCACTCTTTCCTCTCTCTTATATATCAGAAAATGGTTAAAAATTGAAGGGGAGGGGTGTTTTAATGAACTGGGGTCGGGTTTTAAAAAAAATTAGAAAAATAGGCCCGACACAAGAATGCAGGTCAGGAATGCGATCCTGACATGCGGTCCGCAGAATCGACCGCATAATGGCCTTCGAGATGGGCCAAAATTCAAAACACACTACCCAGGTATGCGACCATTGTGCGGTCCGCATACTTGTTATGCGATCGCATAATGCGTCGCATAACTTCCCTCCCAAAATCAAAGGCAACAATGCGACAGATATGCGGTCCGCATAACTGAAATGCGATCGCATATTGGACCGCATAATTGACCTCAAATGGGGCAGTGATCTGCCCCTGTATGCGGTCTGCATACACGTTATGCGATCGCATAGTGCGTCGCATAACAACTACTTTCTGGAAATTTTATTCTTTAAGTCTCGGGGTACTTTTTACTCAATTTAGGTCCGTTTTATAAATTTCCACAATAAAAACAACTCGGGGACTCATTCAGGCATTATTTTAAAACGAGAAAATTTTACGGGTCTTTACATGTAGTAGTGGTCCCCAAGAAACTTCTGCCCCATTATGCACCATGACTTTATCCTCGTCTGAGGTCGAGAGACAAACCCCCAGACTAGCCAATCAACAAACCTCCCGAGCCAACGACCTCTGATCTTTCTCCAAATGAGCCAGACTACCCATAGCCTTGTGATTGAGAGCGTCGGCCACTATATTTGCTTTCCCTGGATGGTACAGAATGTTCATATCATAATCCTTAAGCAATTCTAACCATCGCCGCTGTCTTAAATTCAACTTCTTGTGCTTGAACAAATATTGGAGAATCTTGTGGTCTGAGAACACGTCCACATGGACCCCATACAAATAATGCCGCCAGATTTTCAATGCAAACACAACTGTCGCGAGTTCTAAATCGTGCGTCGGATAATTCTTCTCGTGATTCTTGAGTTGCCTGGAAGCATAGGCTATAACCTTCCCGTGTTTCATCAACACACATCCCAAACCAACCCTTGAAGCATCGCAATAAAACGCAAATCCCTCCGAGCCTTCTGGCAAAGTTAACACCGGTGCTGAAGTCAATCTTGATTTCAATTTATGAAAGCTCTTTTCACAAGCCTCGGACCATTGGAACTTAGTTGCCTTCTGCGTCAATTTAGTCAATAGGGAGGCGATGGTAGAGAACCCCTCCACAAACCTCCCATAATACCCGGCTAGACCCAAGAAACTACGAATCTCTGTCGGGGTTGTTGGTCTAGGCCAATCCTTTACCGCTGTGATTTTCTGGGGATCAAACTTAATCCCTTCTCTGGAAACAACATGACCCAAAAATATGACTGACTCCAACAAAAATTCACATTTTGAAAACTTGGCATACAATTGGTACTGATGAAGAGTCTGCAGAACTATCCTGAGGTGATTAGCATGATCCTCCCGACCGCGCGAGTAGACAAGGATGTCATTAATAAAAACAATCACGAAGGAGTCAAGAAACGGTTTGAAAACCCGATTCATAAGATCCATGAAAGCCGCTGGAGCATTGGTCAGTCCAAAGGACATTACCAAAAATTCAAAATGGCCATAACGAGTTCTGAAGGCGGTCTTAGGAATATCCTGCTCTCTGATCTTCAACTGGTGATACCCCGACCGTAAATCAATTTTGGAGAAGAACCTCACACCCTGCAACTGGTCGAACAAATCATCTATCCAGGGCAATGGATACTTGTTTTTGATAGTGACTTTGTTGAGCTTAATCAATACACATCCGAAGCGACCCATCCTTATTCCTGACGAAAAGAACCGGAGCTCCCCACGATGAACATTCGGCCGAATGAACCCCTTCACTAATAAGTCTTTCAACTGCCCCTTTAACTCCCTCAACTCTGCTGGCGCCATTCTATATGGTGGAATAGATATTGGTTGCGTATCTGGCAATACATCAATCCCGAAATCGATCTCTCTATCTGGCGGAATCCCTGGAAGCTCGTCCGGAAATACTTCAAGAAACTCATTCACGACTGGGACAGACTCGGGGGCAGACACTTCTGAAGTGGTGTCCGCAACTCGGACCAAATGATAAACACACCCCTTTTAAATCATCTTCGAGGCCTTAAGTTAAGAAATAAACCTACCCTTTGGCACCACACCATTACCTTTCCACTCAATAACTGACTCATTAGGAAACTCTAGTCTCATAATTCTGGTTCGGCAATCGAGTTTAGCAAAGCACGAGTTAGACAAGAATATTCTCACTTTCCACTTCACCGCACGATATAAAATAACAATGAAAAGGGTGTTTCCTAAATGTCCATGTAGCCCCCTAATTATAGATGTGGTCGACAACACACCGATAAAAAGGGCTCTACTAGACACGGCTCCGAGACATCCTAGGACACTTTTAAAACCTTAGGCTCTGATACCAAGTTTGTCACGCCCCAAAATCGAGGGACGCGACCGGCACTCAACCGGGTGACCCCAGTCAAGCGAACCTGATTTGCCTTTCCTACCCAACGCGCTACCCCGTGTTTATATCATCCATTATTTATGTGAAACAGTGAGATAAGCTTAAAAGTGTGTGATTACCACAATAAATCTAATTTTTCCTCATTTTACATTATTATACTAGATTTATCAAAACATACATAATAGATACAACACTTCCCAATATGGACCACGATTACGAGCAAATACAACCACTACCCAAAAATATATATATACACCCATATAGTGTCTACGGAGCCTCTAAGATTACTAGGAGTTTATACAATACTTGCCGGCAACAAGGCCCCGACTATACCTTACAATACATAATATACTCAAAAGGATATGGCATGAACTACACATGGCCCCGAGAGGAAGTGGGGCTCACCAGTACATCTGAGAAAGAATGAGGAGAAAGCATCACTATCGGTGAGCTGAGCAACCTGCTATGGACCCACCTACATCCATATAAAAAGATGTAGCACCCCCGACAAAAGGGACGTTAGTACTGTGGAATAGTACTAGTATGTATGAACAAACTTTATCCCAAGTACAATCAAACAATACACAATTAAGAGACAGTAATAGAACCAATCAATCAATGCACGTGGAAAGAAAAAGCCAAAATCAACAAGTTTCACAATATCTCCTTTTTCCCTTTCACCATCACCATATTCAAGAGTTTCCCAGATTTTTCATTTCGATAGTGATAATGATCACATTCCATCCTTATTACCTCGGACATCCTTATTACCTTGGCCACCCATATTACCTCACATCTCATCAAGCTTATTACTTTGTGTTGCGGCGCGCAACCCGATCTCACTTGACAATTATATTTCATAACAGCAACCACAAACAATTACATCACAAGAATTATCATTTCAAGGAATCACAGGTTCATGTACACCATTCATATATTTGGGCCCAAGGAAAAATAATTCTCCCCAAGTAGTAATTCATATACAAGGCATTTCCATAATTGTTCAACTCATTCACATCATTTCACAATACCCTTTTTCATTACCTATCACGCACGGTTTTCCTTAGCCATTATATACATTCCCACACTTGGGCACATGAAACTTATTTCTTTCATTAACACATACTTTCATATCGATACCCTCGAGCATTTACGAGCTTTGCACATAATAAGATAGGCACATCAAAAACACTTTTCACAGTCTCATATAGTACGGTAGTATGGCAATCAACTAGGACAATCAGAGAACGGAATCTTACGTCTCAACACATTTGAACAATCAATTCACATGTTTTCAAACAAGGTACACATACTATATGCTCGGACCCAACAAGAGAATTCTACAAAGTTAAAGTTAGCCATACATACCTCGAATCAGTATTTTTCCTTAATTTCTATCTCAAATCACCGGACCTTCTAGCACCTTCAATCTAATTCATAGTGTGGAACATTTAATCTTAGAATTAGGAATCATGAACATGTCTTGAACTCATTTGAGATTTCTATCAAACACTGGGTGTTCCTTCAGATTAAATAACCCCTTTTTAGTGAAAGGTTACTCCAACCTATTTTCCTTTAATAGATTATGATAAATTGGGTACATGCATGCAAGATTCTTAACCCCATATTTATGAACTATCCTACCCAGGTTTCATTTAACAAAAATCTGGAAATTAAGGTTAATGAGGTAGAAGCTTACCTCTTAGAGTGAAGAAATTTGTGTCCTACTTGATTAGTTCTAAGCTTGAGTGATGAAGGAAGACCAATTTGATGAAGTTGGGACTTCCTCTCTCTAGAACCCACTCTTTCCTCTCTCTAATATATCAGAAAATGATTAAAAATTGAAGGGGAGGGGTGTTTTAATGAACTAGGGTCGGGTTTTACAAAAAATTAGAAAAATAGGGCCCGACACAAGAATGCGGTCAGGAATGCGATCGCATTCCTGACATGCGGTCCGTAGAATCGAACGCATAATGGTCCTCGAGATGGGCCAAAATTCAAAACACACTGCCCAGGTATGCGACCATTGTGCAGTCCGCATACACGTTATGCGATCGCATAAATTCCCTCCCAAAATCAAAGGCAACAATGCAACAGATATGCGGTCTGCAGAACTGAAATGCAATCACACATTGGACCTCATAGTTAACCTCAAATGGGGTAGTGATCTGCCCGTGTATGTGACCATTATGCGGTCCGCATACACGTTGTGCGATCGCATAGTGCGTCGCATAACACGTACTTTCTGGAAAATTTTATTCTTTAAGTCTCGCGGTACTTTTTACTCAATTTAGGTCCATTTTAAAAATTTCCACGATAAAAACTACTCGGGGACTCATTCGGGCATTATTTTAAAACGAGAAAATTTTACGGGTCTTTACATGTAGTAGTGGTACCCAAGAAAGGGAATAAATTAAGAACGTGCATAGATTATAAGGACTTAAATAAAGAATGCCCTAAAGATTCATTCCCGCTGCCCAACATCAATCGATTGATTGATGCCACAGATGGCCACAAGACTCTCACCTTTCTCGATGCCTACTCTGGGTATAATCAGATTTGAATGAACCCCGAGGACAGGGAAAAGACTTCATTCATCACAAAGTATGGCACATACTGCTACAATGTAATGCCCCTCGAGCTAAATAACACAGTGGCCACATACCAGCGCCTAGTTAATAAGATGTTCGAACATCAAATAGGTAAATCCATGGAAGTTTACATTTATGACATGCTGGTTAAGTCTCTGCGCGCAGAAGACTATTTGACTCATTTTAGGAAACTTTCGACATCCTTAGAAGCTACAACATGAAGCTCAACCCCGAGAAATGCGCCTTCGGCATAAGTTCGGGAAATTTTTTAGGCTTCATGGTATCAAACAGGGGGATTGAAATCAACCCCGACAAAATCAAGGCCATCGAAGAAATCATGGTGGTAAACAATGTAAAGGTCGTACAGCGGTTGACCGGGCGGATAGCGACACTGAGCTGATTCATCTCGAGGTCATCAGATCGGAGCCATCACTTTTTCTTCCTACTAAAAAGGAAAATCAACTTCGAGTGGACTCCAGAGTGCCAGCGTGCCTTGGAGGAATTAAAACAGTATCTCTCAAGCCCGCCTTTGCTCCACACTCTAAAGGAGGATGAAACGCTATACTTGTACTTAGTAGTATCCGAGGTAGCGGTAAGTGGCGTGTTGGTTCGAGATGATCAAGGTACGCAGTTCCCTTTCTACTACGTGAGTCAAACCCTGGGAGATGCTAAAACCAGGTATCCATACTTCTTGCATTAATAAGTGCATCTCAAAAATTGAAACCTTATTTTCAAAGCCACCATATATGTGTTTTACAAACATATCCTCTTCGGAATATATTACATAAACCTGAATTGTTGGGCCGTCTGGCCAAGTGGGCCATCGAGCTCGGGGGGTACGATATTGAATATCAGCCCCAAACGACTATCAAGTCCCAAATTCTGGCGGACTTCGTGGCCGAATTTGCACCAGACCTCGTGCCCGAGGTAGAAAAAGAAATTTTGCAAAAAATGGCCGCATCATCGGGGGTTTGGGCCTTATTCACCGATGGTGCCTCAAATGTGAGAGGATCCGGGCTCCGCATAGTTCTGAAGCCACCTGCAGGTGGCGTGATTAGACGATCTATAAAAACTACAAAGTTGACTAACAACGAAGCTGAGTATGAAACTATGATTGCAGGTCTCGAACTAGCCAAAGGACTGGGAGCGGAAGTCGTCGAAGTCAAATGTGATTCCCTTCTGGTAGTAAACCAGGAAAACGGGAGCTTCGAGGTTCGAGAGGAAAGGATGCAACGGTACCTAGACAAACTTCAAACCACTTTGCATCGATTCAAAGAATAGACTCTAGTCCACATACCTCGGTAGCAGAACAGCGAGGCTGATGCACTCGCAAACCTGGGGTCATCCGTCGAAGAAGATGACGTACTCTCCGGGGCTGTTGTTCAGATATCCAAATCGGTGATCAAAGAGGGCCATGCCGAAATCAACTCCACCAGCCTAACATGGGATTGGAGAAGCAAATACATCGATTATTTGGTAAGTTGGAAGCTGCCCACGGATCCAAAAGAGTCAAGGGCCCTTCGGACCAGAGCAACCCGATTTTCATTCGACGAAAGTGGAGCTCTATACAGAAGAACCTTCGACAGGCCCCTGGCAGTATGTTTGGGACCAGGAGACACTAATTACGTGCTCCGAGAAATTTATGAGGGCACCTGCAAAAATTACTCCGGTACCGCTTCTTTAATTCAAAAGGTGATCAGAGCAGGTTACTACTGGGACATCATGGAAAGGAACATCAAGGAATTCATCCGAAAATGTGACAAGTGTCAGAGATTCGCGCCAATGATCCACCAACCCTGAGAACAACTACATTCAGTCTTGTCACCATGGCCATTCATGAAATGGGGAATGGTCATAGTTGGCCCCTACCAACTGCACTAGGTAAAGACAGATTTATTCTGTTTATGACTGACTATTTCTCAAAATGGGTGGAAGCACAGTCCTATGAAAAGATAAGAGAAAAAGAAGTCATCGACTTTATATGGGATCACATCATGTGCCGATTTGGCGTCCCCTCAGAGACAACATGTGATAACGGGAAGCAGTTCATCGGAGGCAAAATAACAAAGTTCCTCGAGGATCACAAAATCAAAAGAATACTATCAACACCATACCACCCATGTGCAAATGGTCAAGTCAAATCCACAAACAAGACCATCATTCGGAACCTGAAAAAGAAGTTAGAAAATGCGAAGGGAAAGTGGAGAGAAATGCTGCCAGAAGTACTATGAGCATATCGGACAACCTCTAAATCAAGCATAGGAGAGACACCGTTCTCTTTGGTGTACGGTTCAGAGGCTTTGATACCGGTCGAGATCGGAGAGCCAAGCACCATATTTTGACATGCCACCGAAGACTCAAACAATAAGGCCATGACTACGGCCCTCGAGCTATTAGACAAGAAGCGAGATGCTTCACTGGTCCGGATGGCCGCCCAAAACAAAGAATCGAAAGATACTACAACCGAAGAGCAAACCTCCGATATTTCGGAACCGGGGATATAGTTCTAAGGAAAGTCACCCAAAGCACTCGAAACCCTTACGAAGGAAAGCTAGGCTCGAACTGGGAAGGACTGTACCGCGTCCTCGGAGTAATCGGCAAAGGATCCTACAAGCTCGACACCATGGAAGGCAAGCAACTGCCAATCCATTGGAACATATCAATGCTCAAGCGCTATTATTGCTAAGGTACAATCCTCTCCCTCTTTCCTTCAAGCTTTGACACTAACAAAAGGCCTTAGGTTTTAAAGCATGCGCTGTGCTCTTTTTCTCTCACATCAGATTTTATCCCAAAAGGGTTTTACCGATGAGGTTTATAATGAGGAAACATCCATATACTACCTAAGGAGAACTCACCAAGTATCCAAGGCTTCTCTCCGATCAACCTCGAATACTGAGGGGCATCCCTATAGGAGATCACTGAAATATGCCAAAGAGGGTCTCGACAGGGAAATGATGTATCGGATCACCGAAATACCACCGTCATAAGGCTTCGGCCAAACTAACACAACTAGAAGATTTCCGATTATTGCCATAAAATCACAGGCCTCCATTTACTTCGAAAAGCTTCGAAAAGAATCGATTAAAGGTTGTACCAACCTAAAGCGTAAGAGCCCAAGTCACCCGCGACATTAAAGGTTGTACCAACCTAAAGCGTAAGAGCCCAAGTCGCCAGCTAGTCGTATCGGCCTTACGCATAAGATCCCGAGTCGCCAGCTATAGGTCATACCGACACAAAGATCCTCAAGGCCAATTTGAAAACCTAAGGGCCGTTGAGCTCGAGTCAAAACCCGACTCGGAGACTAAGCCCAATATGGTTAACTAAAGTGCCTCAGGGCCAAAAAAGTTTAAGAGCCCGAGTCGCCCGCTACATTAAAAGTCGTATCGACCTTACGCATAAGAGCCCGAGTCGCCAGCTAGAGGTCATACCGACACAAAGCGCCTCAGGGCCAATTTGAAAACTTGAGGGCCGTTGAGCTCGAGTCGAAACCCGACTCGGAGGCTAAGCCCGATACGGTTAACTAAAGTGCCTCAGGGCCAAAAAAGCGTAAGAGCTGGAGTCACCCACTACATTAAAAGTCGTATCGACCTTACGCGTAAGAGCTCGAGTCGCCAGCTATAGGTTATACCGACACAAAGTGCCTCAGGGCCAATTTGAAAACCCGAGGACTGTTGAGCTTGAGTCAAAACCCGACTCGGAGACTAAGCCCGATTCAGTTAACTAAAGCGTCGCATGGCCAAAAAAGCGTAAGAGCCCGATTCACCCGCTACATTAAAGGTTGTACCAACCTAAAGCGTAAAAGCCCAAGTCTCTAGCTAGTCGTATCGACCTTACACGTAAGAGCCCGAGTTTCCAGCTATAGGTCATACCGACACAAAGCACCTCAGGACCAATTTGAAAACTTGAGGGCCGTTGAGCTCGAGTCGAAACCTGACTCAGAGACTAAGCCCGATACGGTTAATTAACGTGCCTCAGGTCCAAAAATGCATAAGGGCCCATGTCGCCATCTACAACGAAGGTCATATCGACCTAAAGCATAAGAGCCCGAGTCGCCTGCTTAAAAGAGCCTCAGGGCCAATTTATAACCCCAAAGGTCTCATCTCAAAGTCCAATTCGCCGGGCTAACTACCAACAAGAAAATCAAATCAAAGAATATCTCATATATATATACATGTATTGCAAATACATATTTACAATGCTCCCACAGGAGTCTTATGCAAACAATAAAATAGAAAAACTATTCTACTCTCGGGACCAGCTCCCTCAAAGGCCCCTCAGACCAGCTCCCACGACGGCCTTCAAGTACAACATCAGCTCAAGAAGAAAGGAGAAACTTGGCGTCGATCTCGTCCACCTCGGCCTGCTTTATCTCTTCCGAGAGGTCAACGCCCCTAGCATGTATCTCCTGGAGGGTCTCCCTCCGGGACTTGCATCAGGCATACTTATTGCTCCTCCTATCTTCGTTGAAAGCTCCTCTCAGCTCGACCTGAGCATCGACATCATATTTCAAGTAAACGACCACTTTCTTGTCGGCCTTCATATTCGGAAGATCAGCCTCGAGCTTGATAATCCTGCTCGACTAGATTAAGCTATCTTCTCGGGCATTACAAAGTCGTATATCGAAGGCAACAACCTTGACTGAAGCGTTCCTTTGACTCAAGGACCGAGTCCCCAATGGGCAGTCATCGACTACCACCTATTTCCCATCAAGAACAGAAACCTAAAGGTTTATTTTAAAAGTCCAAAACTTCCGACCAACTATCAACATGCATCACAGTCTGTTCCAAAAAGCAAAGAAAAGACAAGAAATGGCAAAAAATAGAGGCCTTTATATATAGTGAAGATTCACAAAAGGTGTATTTTAATAGGCTCATGCCTGGAGCCCTTACATGAAGAAAAGAACAAGTAAAAACCTAATCTACCTTCTTTGAGACCTAATATGTCGTTATTATCGGGACTTCGTCTTCTTCCCCCCAGGGACTCTGTCTTCATCAAATCCCTCGGGATTAGCATCCTCACCAGCTCTTTACTCTTCGTCTTCGACATCGACTTCGTCATTGGTAGAGAGGAGGGACTTAGCGTCCATTTCATCTGCCTGCTCTATCTCTTCTGAGAATCCAAAGCCCTTATTACAAACCTCCTCGAGGGTCTCCCTGAGATTTGCACCGGGCATGCTCACTACTTCTTCAGTCTCGATCGAAAGTCTCCCCCTCAACTCCTTCTGAGCATCGGTGGCATATGTAAGGAGCTGGCCATTACATATATGTGAAGTTACTTGGACTCGGATTCAGGGAAAAGAAGAATTGGTGAAGCAGTTCTCAACATCATTATTTATCTACGACACGAGGACGTATCTCCAAGTTATCTTCTCCCCGCCAAGGAATACCCTGACCGGCTCTATCAATAGCTATATCTCCTTCAAATGGAGGGATTTTTACTGGTGCCGCTTTTTCCCAACAAGAATCAACCTTCGACTCTTCATTATCAGTCGTTGGACTAGCATATCGAGGCATGGGTTCACGGCGGCCCGCTACCCACAAAGATTTATCAGCCTCAGGGTCAGATGACATTTCATAAGGTACAAGGAGGCACTCCTCAGCGCGAGGGGAAACTATTATTGGCTTTTAGAATAGCGTGAAGAATAAGGGGTTTTCTCTTTTTGAGGGACCATTTTAGAAGTCTTGGCCATAGCTGCATTGGCCATAGCTGCATTAGCATTTCAGAATGAGAAAAAGAAAACTGGCGAAGAAAGCAAGAGCTGCTAAGTGGGGGTGTTAAGGTGTTGTGAAGGATGAAAATTTGAAAAAGAAGGGTTGGAATATTTATAGGTTTTTTTTCAAGCGTGTTAAAGAAGTTGAAAAGGCGGCAAAAAATGGTTTAGGGTTTTGTTTCGAGAACCGTGCTCTGTGCGACCTTCCCATCACATCAGTTGATGACCTCACGTGACTGACGTAATGATGAAGATATCGAAGAGCCAAGAATTCAAGACCGTTCCTTATCATTTCACTCTAAGGAACGCGGGGACTATCTGTATACGACTAAAATCGGAGAGCCCAATTTTACGGTCATTTTGACGCTTAAGACTCGAAGGCCCGAGCTTTGGTGTCAAGGCATATCCCGGGTTCTCGACCTCGAGGCA
The DNA here is from genome assembly GCA_005239525.1 of Nicotiana knightiana. Lineage (NCBI taxonomy): Eukaryota > Viridiplantae > Streptophyta > Magnoliopsida > Solanales > Solanaceae > Nicotiana > Nicotiana knightiana. The sequence goes on from ML424791.1 coordinate 63,854, forward strand.
ATACAAATCGGAGGTCCTCAGCCTCGAGGCAGTCTATATCAAGAGTCCTCGATCTCGAGGCAATGTATATCGAAGGTCTTTGACCCCGAGATAGTGCATATCAAAGACCAACGTGAACAGGCGAGAAATACACAAGGGGCACGTGGTTAAAGATGACAAAATGCACAAGATATTACACGCCCGTACCGTGGCATTAAATGGATGTGCAACCATTTCTCTTTACATTAAATAGTTGTACCAACTATATTTCTTTGTAATGATTAAACATGTACTATGTTGGGATTCTCCTTCTTATATAAAGGGGACTCTTGTCACTTTGTAACACACATGGTATTCAATACAAGAACAACAACATTCTCTGCTCTCTAATTTAAACATTCTCTACAATTATTCCATTGATTTATTGCTTCCATTTATTGTGTTTCATTTATAGTTCTTCATTTATTGCTTCTTATTAATCATAAAGAGGCCACTTCGAGGCCCGTTAATCAGTTAACCACTCACCGACCACTCTCCATCAAGCTCTCGAACTCTACCTCGAGGCCCCTTTTCGATCAACTCGAGACCCCGCCCCTCAGTAGCTCGGTCTGCATGTCTCTGCTTCCCTTTATCATTATTGCACTTTATTCACCTACATTTAACATCTATTGCCTAACAACTGATATTAAAATAAATCACATATTTTTAGAACCACACAATCAAATTCAGTTGTAATTATGTGATCATACCTCGATAATGCAGAGGCCGATACAATCTTAAGAGGTGGCTAAGAGTAAAATCAAGCTCAACCTTTTCAGTAAAAAACCTCATCATCAGCACGATCCGCCAGAAGGACGGATGGATCTAAGCCAAAGTGGTTCGATACCTTTGACAGAATTCGAGCACGAGTCGGTCAAGAGGACCCAATGCACAAGGGTATGTGTACACGTTCAGAAACCCCTCTACGTGGGCCATAATATTTTCTCCTCGAGAGGGTACTTGCAACATCACCTTCTCTCCCCATCCGCAGTCTCTCCTGACAGCCTCGAGGTGTCTCTCTTCTGTTGATCGAATGAACCTCGATGCATGCTCTCGATGGCCCGGAACATCGAGAGGTATCTCTAGCACAAAGTCTTTCATCGAGATGAAACAACTTGAGGTTAGCTCGCCAAACACTGGCGGTGTACCACCGGCCGGGCAATAAGCGGAGGTGGAACTTCCCTCTTCCTGGTGAGTGGATCTAGGCATAATAGCCATGACTCATTTGAAACAAGAAGAAGAATATGAAAACTCGGGCGAAACTCGAAAGGGTTAAACAACAAGAAGAAGATGTTACTCTGAGACCAAGCTCGAAGGGGTTAAATCAAAATTCAAGCTCAATTTTTGCATGAACACTAAGAGGCAAAACTTTGAAGACATTAAACAAGAAAATCCTTTGCACTCCAAAAATATATTTACGAAGGTGCATTTACAAGACTCCCCCACGGATCCCACATACAAAAAAGAAGAAGTAAAAAGAGCAAAGTGTTCTATTCTCCATCCTTGCTACTTCCCGAGTTCTCTTGCACAACCCTCATCCGAAGTAGTCGGAACTGCCGATTCCTCTTCTAAAGCCTTGGCTTCTTCGATCTCGGTAGAGAGATCGAAACCCTTGGCATGTACTTCCTCAAAGGCTTGCCTACGAGCTTCCAAACGAGCATGAGCAACGGCGTGAGCCAGTTTGAGTTCGGCCTCTTCAGATATCTCCCTGGCCCGATTATTTGCTGCGACATCATCTTCCCGATACAAGAATATGAGTGCATCGGCTTCAGACTTGGCCGTGGAAAATTTGGCAGCCGAATCAGCATGAAGCGCCTTAAATTTGTGAGCCTCCTCTTGGGCATCTCGAAGAAGACTCTGTGTCGAGGCCAGCTCCTCCCGAAGAGCATCCCTCTCCGAGGCCATGCTATCCTCGTGCCGTTTCAGCTCAAGGTTCTCGACATCTTTGGCTGCGACATCTTCTAGAAGCTACCCCGCTAGGGAATCCTTTTGCTCAATCTGAAAATGCCGAGTCAAGGTAATAAACATCAAGTCATGAAAACAAAAGGAGAGCTTGTGAATACCAAACTACCTGCTCGATGAAGTTGACCTGCTCCTGGAGCGCCTTATCCGAGCTTTCCCGAGAGTCAATCAACTCCTCTTCCTTTCGGGCATATGAAGCCTTCAGCTCATTCGACTCCGCGTGAGCTTATCAAAATCCTCCTCACAATGAGCCAGATCATCTCGTAACTTGGAGAAGGCCTGGTTATACAGCTTCATGACCTACAACATAAGGGAAAGAAGTTATAAGGACAAGGGCCAAAACTCAAATCACTAAGGTTGTGTCAAAGAAAAAATCCCCTATTTTTGGAGTCTCTCAGCCTCCTCGATAATAATGAGGGCATCGATATTGGCATCCTCCTCGACGCCGGCAAAGTAATCTCTAAATAAATCATCCTCCCCCTAGGAGGCCCCTGCACCGGAAGCTTCCTTGTTCTGGGCATCCCGTATTTTCCCTGGTGAGAACGATGGGCCCGATTGAATATCGCACATGAAATCAACCTCTATCGTGGCTTCCTCACGTCCTCAAAGAGTCTCAGGAGTGGATCTTTCGAATTTTCCAACCAAGTGTTCATCAGCACAAGTTGTATCCTGTCCGATGGTTGGCTTGGGGACTGCATCTAAACCCTCCTCGAGGGCCTCCTCAATACGAGGTGGGGCCGCATCGGCCACCTCCGACTCAACAGTCTTTTGACCAGCAACCTTCGAAGCATCAGTGCTTCGTCTTGCCCTATGTACTAGTGGGATACTGTCATCGTCTTTGTCTTCAGCACGAAGACTGTCCGCAACTGCCGAAGTTAAGACCGTAGAATCGGTCTTGTGCTTTCGAGCCTTAGCTCTCTTGGGTTTCGGGGACTCCACTGGCACCTCCTTCTTTCTTTTTTTGTCCTTGGCAGGTCTTTGGGTCTCTTCTTTGCCAGGAGGAGGCAGTCTCATTGAAATTGCTTCCCCGAGGCCTGCACAAACATAAAATATCAAATATATCGCTAAGAAATCTACTCATAAGGAACTTGGAAGTGACAGTGGTAAGGGCGTACCATGATTTTTTGCCTGCCATCACGTCCTGGCCAAATCACGCCAAGCGCGCTTATCATACGCGGAGGTGGAATCCAAGAGTTTGACCCAGCCCGGGAGGTCCTTGACCGCACCGGGGAACCACACACTGGCTATACAATCAGAAGAGAATCAATTCGAAAAGAAAAGGATTAGTTCAAAAGGGTAAAAGGAAGGCCTTCAGATGATGAAACATGCTCAGTGTAGTGACACTTACGTCTCATATTCCACTCCTCAGGGAATGGCATCTACTCTGCAGGGATGAGGTCCGAGGTCCGAGGTCCTGACTCGAACAAACTGGCTCATCCACCCCCGGTCTTTATCTTCATCAATACAGGCAAAGAATGCTTTGGTGGCTCGGCGCTGCAACTTGACTAGCCCCCCTCGATAGAGACGAGGGCTGTACAATCTAATCAGATGATCGAGGGTAAAATACACCCCCTCGACCATGTTAGAGAAATGTCTGATCAAATAGAAAATTCTCCAGAAAGAAGGATAAATTTGACATGGCAAAAATCGAGGATCACCGGGTCTATCGGTGGAGAAGAAGAATCTACGGGACCTAAGGTAAAAAAGTATGTATATACGCTGAGGAAACCAACTTTGTATGTAATTATGCTTTCTTCCGATGAAGGGATTTCCACTTGCACTGCCTCCCCCCACTAACAATCTATCTTTACCTTCTTTGCATCAGTTACTAAACTTATGTACGAGACATTGAATCACATCGGCCCGGTACCGAAGGGGGTTTATCAATTTTGAGATCGGAGGATGTCTCGAAGGGCCAGGAATGCACTCCTCAATACAGGGAGGTGCTTTTGTTATTCTCTTAGACGAGCGTGACGAAGTAGGGGCTTCCTCTTTTTGAGGGACCGTTTTGGAAGTTTTGGCCATGGTTATAGCAAAGTTTCAAAGTAAGCTGATGAAAAGGTGAAAACAGAAGAATGATGAAGACAGGAAACTATTAGCACAGATTTGAAGGTTTAAAGATGTTGTAAAAGTTTAAAAGATAGGGAATTGAAGTATTTATAAGAGTCACTTAAAGTGTATATATTGGAGGAGTCGGAAGGGCGATCAATGGTAGTTTGTGTGATTTTCAAGAACTGTGCTGACAAAGACCTCTGTACAACCTTTCTGTCACATTATTTAATGATCTCACGTGGCTGACGTCATAATGGGGAAACCGAAGAGGCAAGAATTCAAGACCGTTTCTTATCATTTCATTCTAAGAAACGCGGGGACTATCTGTATACAGCCAAAATTGGAGAGTCCGATTTTGAGGCCATTGTGGCGTTTTGCGCGACTTCAAGAAGCTCGGAGCAGAGTTCGAAGCTTGGCCCCGAGGTGCATCCCTTGAGGGAGCATATCGAAGGTTCCCTGTGCTCGACCTCGGGGCAGTACAAATCGATGACCGTCATGGAAAGGCAAAAAATTCCCAAGGGCACGTGGTTAGAGCTGACCAAGTTTGCAAGAATAGTACAAGTCCGTACTGAGCCATTAAATAACTGTATCAATAGCATTACCTTGTCATAATTATACATGTACTATGTTGGGATTCCCCCCTCCTATATAAAAGGGACCCTTGTCGTTTTGTAAGAGGGATGAATATTGAATACTATAGAACATTCTCTGCTTTTTTGCCTAGACGTACTGAAATATTGTTTGTTTGACTTATTGCCTTCATTTATTATCTTTATCAATTGTTCTTCATTTATTGCTCATCATTCATCATTAAAGGCTATCCCGAGGCCCCTAATATCGCTGTTCCTTCATCGATTATTCACCACTAAGTGTTATATTCAGACTTCGAGGTTAAATCTTGGCCAGCTCGAGACTAGCCTTGTGGCACATTTGGCACATTTTAGTATCTATTGCCTAACAACTAGTATTGAAATAAATCACATATTTTTAGAACCACAAAAATTAAATATAATTGTTAATACCATTTTCAAGGTAAACAAATTACCTATTGATGATAGGCTATAATTGCATATTTCAGTCGCTTATTACACTCTAATTTACCGCACTTTAATTGAGTTCAAGCTTTAACCGCTAGGTTTTGTACTAATTGTGTGTTTTACGCCTTGTAGGAGTGATTCCGAGCTATGTAGATGTTATGGAATGAATTCAAGTGATTTTGATCTTTGAAGTCCGAGTAAAATCCCAAGGAATTAAGCCGGGATCGTGTTCGGGGATCAACGGATGATAGTTAAGAACGAACGACGAATCGAGTAGGCATATTGCGCACTGTCTAGTAAAATGCATATAACTTTTTTCTTAGACCTCCATTTTGTCTTAACAATATATGGTTAGAAATATAATTCAAAGGGATACAACTTTCATGTTTAACATTTTTCCAAATTCCAAAAAAAAACAGGTGAACAATTTGCGATAAGTGCGCCGCCGCGCACTGGTCCCGGATGTGAGGCAGAACACTGGGTAAAATCTGCATCCAAATCCGTGGCCGCGGATGTTCTTTCCAGGAAAACTGTCCTTTCTCGTGTAGGAGAAGGTATAATTATTTGGGCCCGACCCTACTTGGTATATATACATGGAAAAACGGTATTTTGAGGACTTTTGACACATATTAGACCTAAGGAGGCAAGAACACACTAGGAGCAAGCCGCATAATTCTTCTACGAGTTTTTCACTTCCTTCTTCCTATTTCCATTATTGGTTATGAATTTTAGTTTTGTAGTTATGCATACTATTATGATTAGCTAATTTGTTATCTAGGGTTTTGATGGAACCTCTTGGAGGATGAATTCTTGTTATGTTTTAATATAATTTATCCTTTGAATTTGTCTATTTGCTCAACTACGTGTTTATTTCAATTGATTGAATGAGTATCGATTGACTGTGCCTATTTATTATGTGTTGCTTGAGAAATGATACATATTTAGGTGGTTATTGAACAACGTCACTCCTAACGTATGTGAGAGATCAATACAGCGGGTTTAAAGGTAGGTTCAGAAATAACAAAGATTAAGATTCTTATATGTCTAGTAAATTGTTCGAGCTTGTCTTCTTAGTGATATTGAACAATTATGGCGAAACCTTAGTTCTCTGTGGGATTCGACTCCAAACTCTTAGACCGGATTATATATGCAGAGATTGCGTATCCTTTTTAGGACTAGAGTTGGGCATGATCACCTATATACTTAAAATAGTAAACCTAATTAAACTCTATTAGAAGATCCATTGACATAAAAAATTTTCGAGGAAAATTAATTTTGTAAAATTATTATTTGTTTGGATTGGGTGTTGACATCAAAAATATCCTTTTGAGTTATTATCTCAATTTTAAGGGGGGTTTGTGAAGATTAAAGTTGGTTTTGGTTGAATTTTAAAGAGAAGACAAAAATAAGTTTTATAGAAATTACATGTATTTTGTATGTTTTGATCGGACTTGTACAAGAAAAATAATAATAAAAAAAATTAACTTGCAATTTTTATGTAAGTTGTATATTTTGATCGAATATGTATATATTTTGCAAAAAAACACTAGCTACTTTTTAAAAATCCAAAAATCAAGCTAAAATGGATAAATATTGTCTTATTTTGTATTTATTCGAAAAAATTTCTACGATCATTCTATAGAACTTCCTTCACTTCGATAGGTATCTTCCGATCACATATAACACTTTTCTATTCCAACCATCCTTTTATTTTAAAGTAACCAAAGATTCTATAAATGCTTGCACTAAGCCAGTGCGATAAGGTTACTGTAACTAAAATTGCATCAACATCTTGTACAATAACTAGGTTAATTACACGAAAAAGCTAGCAAAAAATACATATCTTTGTTTAAGCTATGTATATTTTTCTTATGGCTTTGAAAAATTCGGTCATTTCTTTCAAGCCAACAGTCCATCAAATGGCTTGATGGATGGTATTCCAAGTCTTTTGCGATTTCTTGCACATCCCTTCTTTATTCGAACATTGTAGTAGCACCATATTGGACTTTGACATGGTTCAGGACATGGTAAGGATTGCCAGAGAAAACATGTTCCATGACTAACTAGTAACTCTATAATGCAAAATTGGTGACCAACATCTTAGATTGCTCTTCACACATGGGGCACCTACTATCATTAGAGTCCTATATTTCATTCATCCTAATTTAGTCTTATGCAGTGGTGTACGTAAGCTTTTTTTGTAACTGGTGTCATCTTTTTAATCCGTGAACAAGTAAGCAAGTCTATTAAAAACAAACAAATTTGAATAATATTAATAAAATACAACTCAAGTATATTACTACAACTCGTTGCAATGGTTTTTATTTTTTGAAATGCATTCAAATTAAAATAAGCTAATTAGAAATAATACTAAATACATTTTTCTACATAAGTCACCAAATATTCAATTAAAAACTATCATTCATTTGGTTTCGTAAATTATTTTTAATCAATTTTATCGTCAAGAATAAAGATGAACCGAAAAAAATAAAAAACCCAAACTACTTGTGGAAGCAACGATACTTCTATATTCAAATAACTTTATGTCGCTAGAGTGATCAAATATGAACCTCAGACTCATCAAATCAAAGTTTTATAAACAGCTAAAAGGTCAATGGTTCAAAACCCAGCTGGTGTTTCTTATATGTAGATTAAGCACAAAATTTGAAAACAAAAACGGAAACTGTCTAGCTTCGAATTCACGACCTCGTTTACAGATCTGAGACACTGTACCCTGTGGTCTGCTTAGCTCCTTCGGTAAGTGGTGTCACTTTACTTTATTTATTCTACTTTTTGTTTTTATATTTCAGTCACATACAAAAATTTAATAAAATTTTCCGACAAAGCGGTGTCACGTGACACCGCTTCGCCTAAGATAGATCCGTCCCTGGTCTTATGCATAACATTATTATTCGTCATTCCATTTTCTTGGGGAATTGAGCCTAGATAGCTGCAATGCATTTATATTGTCTTGCTCCTAGTCACCCTAAATCCCTTAATCTCTAAAGTGGTTCTCCGTAGCTCAGCCTTTTGATTTACGCTCTCTCTAGTTTCATCAAGTAACATGATATCTTTTGCAAAGAGTATGCACAATGGTACCTCAACCTATATATTATTAGTTAGCTCATTCATAATGTAATGATCCGACCGGTCGTTTTGCTTTCTAGAATCCTGTTCCCCTAAATAAGACTTCCCGTACATACTTTTACTGTTTTATGACTTGCGGGGATGGTTAGTTCGGGATCTGGAAGAGTTTGGGTTGAAATCGAAACACTAGGTTCCTTAAGGTTGGCTTAAAATACCAACTTTAACTTCGGTCAATATTTTGAGTAAACGACCTCGAAATCGAGATTTGGCGGTTCTAATAGGTTTGTATGATAATTTCGTACTTAGGCGTACGTTCAGATTGGGTTTTGGATGACACGGGAGTGTTTCGACGTCTAATAGTGGAAGTTAGTTCTTGAAGGTTTTAAAGGTTCTTTAAATTTGGTTTGGAGCGGGTTTTGGTGATGTTGAGGTCCAAACGATATTTCGAGATCGAGAAAGTTTCGTAATATAATTTAAGACTTGCACGCAAAATTTGGTGTCATTCCGAGTAGTTTAAGTACGTTTCAACGCATTGGAAGTAAATTTAACAACTTGAAGTTCTTAAGTTTGATTCAATTGGTTTTGGGGTGCGATTCTTAGTTCTGTTGTTGATTTTCGCGTTTCGAGTGTTCGATCAAGTCCGTATCATGTTTTCAGACTTGTTGGTGCCTTTGGGCAGGGTCCCGAGGGGCTCGGGTGAGTTTCGAACCCCACGAAGCTAAGTGTGAAAAACTAGAAAATTCCAGTTCTGGTTTCCTTCTTCGCAAACGCGGAAGAACTCTCGCGTTCGCTAGAAGGAATTGGGGGTTGGGGAATTTTGTGCTACGCATTCGTGATAGCTAGTCCACATTCGTGAATGCCTGGACCAATGACCCACGTGTGGGGCGACTCGCGTTCGCGTAGAGTATCCTGGGCTGGGCTTGGGCCGCTATTTGTTCTTCGCGTTCACGGAGAAGCCCTCGCATATGCGAAGGGTAGGCCAAGCCAGCCTCCGCGTTCGTGGTGACTTGGTCGTGTTTGCGATGAGTCATCTCAGGGGCTAGAATCGTTTTCCTTCGCGAACGCGAGGCCCTTTCTGCGTTCGCGATGAAGGAGGCAGTTGGGCAGAAAGTTTAAAATCGGGACCTAGGCACTCTTTGGGCCATTTATTTCACTCCTGGGCGATTTGAGAGCTTTTAAGGAGGGGATTTCGACCTAGCTTTGTGAGGTAAGTAATTTCTACTTAATGTGAGTTTAGTACATATATTATCGGGAGATCCTAACATGAATATTGGTAAAAATCATGAGTTTAGATGAAAAACCTAGGGTTTAATAAAAATTGGATTTTACCACAAATATGGTTATAGAACTTAGTAAAATTCATATATTTACGTTCCTAAGGTTAAGGGTAACAACTTTCTTCGAAAATTTCCGGAATCCGGGCGTGTGGGTTTATGGTTGAATTTTAGGAAACTTGCAATTTGGGTTGGGTAATCACTTTAATAATGGAGATATGAACTTTTGAGCATAGATTGATCGATTATGTAATGTTTGGCTAGTTCCAAGTAATTTGGCATCAAATTTGGAGGTTTGAGCACATTCTTGAATTGGGAAGTAGGCTTTGAGATGAGGTAAGTCTCTTTTATAACCTTGTAAGAGGGAACTTACCCCATAGGTAAACTTAATTTATATGTGTTGTTATTTGTGGGGGCTATGTGCGCACGAAGTGACGGAGTCAGTACGTAGCTACTATCCCTGTTTATGTCCAGGTAGTTTTAGGTTTACACCATACTTTTGGACACCGTTATTTGATTATATTTGTTAACTGTATCAAATTGAACTAAGTTGAGGATTTTTAAGGATTTAAAAGTATCAAGTTGAATTGTCTTTATTTTGAAAAGAATCAAGAAACGGTTATGATTTATTGATAAATTTATATTTGACCGCGTCGCATGTATGATCCACGAGCGAGGTAATAGATGCATCTATGGTTCGCGTCGTTCGACCCTCGGCAGTGCACAATTTACATTTATGTTGGATCGGGCCGAACGTCCTTGATGGTATTCGTGTGTGATAATAGAACTGGAGGTTCCTTTTATAATTGATATAAATTCATTGTTTGTGTGATTATATGTTTTAAAAGAAGGAAGTTATTTAGGCTCTTAAATATGGTGAAGACTTGTTCAGTAATTTCTTGTTCAGAGTCTTATTGGTGTATATCATGTTTAATTAGAATTTCATATTATCATATTGTTGGCCCTTAGCTTAGTAAGTATCGAAGTCGACCCCTCGTCACTACTTCTTCGAGGTTAGACTAGATACTTACTGGGTACATATTATTTATGTACTCACGTTACACTCTTGTACTTAATTGTACAGGATCTGAGGCAGGTGCATCTGGTTACCAGCCTGGTGTGCATATTTGATCCCCATCTCGAGACTACACGGTGAGCTGCCTTCCGAGCCGTTCTGCAGCAGCTGGAGTCTCTCTTATGCTTTATTTTTCTGTCTATTTCCTTTCAGACAGTAGGCTAGTATTCTTTTGTAAATTCTACTAGATTGCCCACATACTAGTGACACCAGGTCTTGGCACACACACTAGTAGACTTATGATTTTGGTATTATTTACATGATTACGGTTTGTATTTGTTGCTTCCGTTTAATTTTGAGACATTGATAAATTTCTAAATCTTTTCAACAAATGTAGAATTATTATCCACTTAGTAATTTACCCAAACGAGAATTCAATAGTTTGATCAGTGTTGGCTTGCCTGACAACGCCGTTGGGCGCCATCACGGCCTATAATGAAATTGGGTCGTGACAACATGGTATCAGAGCACTAGATTCACCTAGGTCTCACAAGTTATGGGCAGGCCTAGTAGAATCTTGCGGATCGATGCGGAGATGTCCATACTTATCTTCGAGAGGCTATAAGGTGTTAGGAAACTACTTTTTATTCATCTCCTATCGTATAGTCGATGGTATACTAAATTCCTTTCTCTCATTCTCTTACAGATGGTGAGGACGCGTACGGCGGGTGTTCCAAACTCGGGAGGAGCTGCTCCCTCCGTTGCTAGAGGCCGAGGTAGAGACCGAGGGAGTTCACCGGCCCGAGGTAGGGGACGAGTGTTGACATCCAATTTTGTCCATCCTAACTCTATATTATTCTAATGAACTACTATTTTATTTAAGAGTCATAATAATATTTATATTATTTTTTATGTATTATTACAAGTACTACAACTTTTTTTTAAAAATTATTATTATTATTATTATTATTATTATTATTATTATT
>ML424792.1:0-109353 GCA_005239525.1 Nicotiana knightiana
TTGAAGCCTGGTTTTGAGACAGTTATGAGGTCGGACTGCACACCGCAGCGATCCTGAAATCATACCTTAGTTGGCTTGATATAGCGCTTGGGCTGGATGGAGCCCCTCCAGAGTCTATACACCCATAGTGAGCGCACAGATATTCCGAAGATGGATTTTTCCGTGGTTGTTATGTTCCGGAGATGGATTTTTCCGTGGTTATTATGTTCCGGAGATGGATTTCTCCGTGGGGCTGGATCAGCCTTTTTTCTCAGTACTTAGTGACTGTGTCACTTGTGTATATGTAATATCCGGGATGGACTTCCTTGGGCCTGAAGGCCGTATTCTAGTACTGAGTGGACCACCTTATGAGAGCTTGATTAATGGGTACACATCATTCATGATTCTATATGCATTCTTGCTAGTATGTAGGGTTACATACATATATTGATACATCGTATTTATTTCCTGATATATTACTGTCATGTCCAATTTATATACAAGTCAGTGTAATCACTTTCCCCCCTGCACCTTGTGTGCAGATCCAGGTACAGAGGAGTTCAGCTCGGGTCAGGGAGCGCATCAGTTTCATCAGAGTTGACGAGCTAGCAGCTGGTGACCGTGAGCTCGTCTTCTCTTACCTTTCTACCTGTCGTACTTATTTTCAGACTATGTTAGTCAATTCTTTTTGATTTTTATTAAGTATTAGCAACTCAGGTCTGTGTCACACTGGATCCGGGAATTGTATTTAGTTAGATAAAATGGGTGGCTTGCCTGGTTCCACGACAGGCGCCATCACGACTCTTGAAATGGGTCATGACATCATAACATCAAAATCATCAATTATGCATAGATTCAAGCTTAAGAACTTATGAAATTTCTAGAATTCATATCCGACGCCGAAACACGTCTAAACTCATCCGAATGACCTCAAATTTTGCACACAGGTCGTAAACGACATTACGGACCTGCCGTAGCTTTCGGAAATCCATTCCGAGTCCGATATCAAAATCTCAGCTATCGGCCGAAATCGCCGAATTTCTAACTTTCACCAATTCAAGCCTAAATCCACAACCGACCTCGAAAACACATTCTGAACACGCTCCTAAACCCTAAATCACCCAGCGGAGCTAACGGAGTCGACAAAATTTCATTCCGGATCCGTCTTCACACAGCTCTAGCTACGGCCAGATTTCTAAAGCTAAATTCCACATTTATGGACTATGTGTCCAAAATCACCCCGTATTTGATCACTCAATGCACCGACAAGTTCCAATAACATAAATAGACCTGGGAGAAACGATAAATAGGGATTCGGGACGCTAATTCTTAAAACGACCGACCGGGTCGTTACACTAGACATGCTACTGTGCAATTAGATAATAAACTAAAGAGAACCACACAAACTTCAACCAATATGACAATTCTTAACCAAAGTCACAATTAACACTTATAAAAAGCCTAACAAAAACACTCTAAAAGGAAAACACTACAAGAGTAAATTACATTACAACTCTTTAACTAATTCTTGTCTCTAGATTTTTAGCTATGGAATCCTCAACCAAAAGCCAAATACCAACACAAACAGAAGAAGAGCGTAACTGCACATATGCCATGCAACTATTGACATCTTCAGTCCTCCCCTTTGTATTGAATTCAACAGTCCAATTGGAAGTTTTTGAAATATTAGCCAAAGCTAATGACACTAAACTTTCAGCTACCGAAATGTTTCTCAAATACCAAACTGCAAGAATCCTGAGGCAGCTACTATGTTAGATAGGATGCTTTGTGTCTTGGCTGGTTACTCGTTGTTCAGTTGTTCCATTGTTGAGGAAGAAAATTGTGGATCGAAAAGAGTGTATGGTTTGTCACAAGTGGGAAAATTCTTTGTTAGAGATGAAGATGGTGCATCAATGGGGCCACTTTTGGCTTTGGTTCAAGATAAAGTATTCATTAACAGCTGGTTAGTTTTGTCCTACTTTTCATTCTTTTTTCCACTTGAAGTATTGGTTGGTTGCCTTTTTCACAAGACAAGATTCTTAAGTTTACTATTTGTCGATTATGATTAATATCATCAAATGAATTTATTGTGTGTCAAAACCTTAAACTACATATGAAAAGGACTGCAGGATTTTTTGAATTTTGATTTATGAAATAGACAAAAGATGTTGCTCACTACGCAGAAATGACAATTGGATTTTTTCTTGTGGTTTTAGTCCCTCCGTTCACTTTTACTTGGCACGTTTTGACTTTTCATGCCCCTTAAGAAATAATAAATGAAGTGTATAATTTATCATATTACCCATATTAATTGATGCATATTTTACTGGATTTGAGAAAATGATTTGAAATGAATAATAAATACTGTGAATATAACAGGAAATTTTTTTTTTGTCTTTTTTTGATAGGCGTAAAATGACAAGTAAAAATAAAATTTATTTTTACTATAAGTAAAAATGAACTGATGGAGTAATACCAACTAGCTCGAACTAGAGGAGTGAGGCTAATGGATGTCATGCATCAATTGGCTCAACGATAAAATATACTTCCCTAAGAACTTTTTAACCCTACATCTACCCACTTACCAAGGCCAAGGGGTACAATGTAGTTCAAATATTGCTGGATATATGGTTAGGGTAAATTATCTTTAGAAAAATATATGGTCTTTTTACTTGCCATCTAATACAAATTTTATCATGTCTTACACTATGGTTGAAATATGTATGTAAAACAGCTAATTTAATGAGGAGAGTCTATGGAAATCATTATTTCATTCGATTAAATTCTTATAAGATGGGATAGCCATTTCTTTTTTAATAATTTGGTATCTGTGTTATATTTTGCGTAACTCGGTTAATTTTAACGGATATTTATTACTTCCTATCATTATTAAAATTAAAAAATAGTCAGATTTACAAGTGGTCATTCAAAAATTGTCACAGTTGTAATCCATAGGCGTGATAGTTGGTTTGGCTGCTCCTAAACCAGTTTCAGATATGATTTCTAGTACATACTTCCTTTGATGCATCAAGATACCTTGTTTGGACCTAGAAAATTCAATACCTAGGAAATACTTTAACTCACCTAAGCCTTTCATTTTGAAAGCACTTTGTAATGCTATTTTTGTCTTCTGTATCAGTTTAGGACTACCCCCTGTAATGAACATATCGTCCACATATACTAGTACAATAGTTATGCCCTCAGAAGTTCTTTTGGAATACAAGGAATGATCATGTTTGCTTTGCTGAAATGAATGACTTAGTAGAGCTTCAGCTAACTTTGCATTCCATTGCCTTGGAGCTTGTTTTAGACCATAAAGGGATTTAACTAGTCGACACACTTAATTGTCCCCCTGTATATAGATTTCATCATGAAGGTCCCCTTGAAGGAATGCATTATATACATCCATTTGATGTATATTCCACTATTTTTGAGCTGCAATAGCTAATACAGTTCTAATTGTCTTCATTTTTTTAACTGGACTAAACGTTTCTTGGTAATGAATCCCTTCTTGTTGGCTGAATCCTTTAGCCACTAGTCTGGCTTTGAATCTTTCAACTTCCCTTGTAGACTTGTACTTGATCTTATATATCCATTTGCATCCTATTGTATGCTTTCATTCTGGTAAATTTACAATATCCCAAGTGTGATTATCTTGCAAAGCTTTAATTTCAGCTTACATTGCCTCTATCCACCTCTGATCTTTAACAGCTTCTGCATATGACTTAGGTTCTAAAACTGTAGATATAGCAGAGGTAAATGCTCTATACTTGGGTGATATATTTTCATAAGTAACATATTTGTTTAGAGCATAAGGAGTATCATGATGAATATTTAGTGAGACAAAGTCTTGCAGCCACAGAGGAGGCCTTTTACCTCTTTGGGATTTTCTGATTTCTATTTGATGTATAGAACTACTAGGAACTGATTGAGCAGTAGTAGTAATCATACCTGGTTGTTGATTTTCAATTCTTTATTCTGAATCAGTTGACTTTTCTTGATGGTTATGAACTTCTGTGTTTTCTTCATTTGTTTGATCAACTGAACCAGGTGTTGCAGAATTGTGATACTCATCTCTGTCATTCATTTCTTGACTAGTATGTATTTGACTTTGAATTGAATCAAGAGATAGACGTTGAAGCATATGGTCATGATCAAAGATAGTTGTAGTAGAGTACTTTGCAGTATTTTCCTTAAAAGAGAATATATCTTCTCTGAAACTTACTTCTCTGCTTATTAAAAAACACTTGTTTTCTATATCATACAATAAATATCCTTTCTGTTTTGTAGCATATCCCATATGAACTGTCAATCTTGACCTAGACTTCATTTTATCTTGTTCTTGAACCACTTTGACATAAGCTAAACATCTCAGTACTTTCAAATGATTTAAGTTTGGCCTCTTACCAAACAGCCTTTCATAAGGTGTTTGATAATCTATAACTGAACTTGGCATCTTGTTGATCAGATATACTGCACTTAACACACATTGTCCCCAGAATTTAATAGGTATATTTGCCTGAAATCTAATGGCTCTTGTAACTTCTAAAATGTGCATGTGCTTCCTTTCAACTACTCCATTTTGTTGAGGAGTGTATGCACATGATTTTGATGAATCACACCTAACTTAGTGAATAAGTTTTCACATACCGAGTTTACAAACTCAGTCCCATTATCAGACCTAACTGTTTTTATTGGCTTTCCAAACTGATTCTAGACTAATATCATAAAATTTTGTAGAACTGTGCTAACATCTGATTTTAACTTCAATAGAAATATCCATGTAAACTTAGTGTAGTCATCCACAATTGTTAGAAAATATTTGTTACCATCAAAAGTTGAAATCTTATAGTTTGTGGCAATCTGGATGCTTAACAAAATTCTTATTCAAAAGGTTTATATCAACAACCATATGGTTCGTGGCACCAGTATCAATTATCCAATCCCGTGAACTAGCAGATGCTGAGAAGACAAGTTCAATACCTGCTGCATTAGCAGTAGAGTTTTCAGACTCATTCATCTTGACACTGCTAGTATTGTTCAAAATTTGCAGAATTTTCTCATACTCTTCCTTAGAGAAAGTGCATGGTGTGATGGGTGGAAAACCTGGTACACTTAATTGAGCAGTAGCACCTTCATGTGCCATCTCAGACTTGCCATATTTCAACCCTTGAATCACTGTTTGATTCTGAGTAATTTGAGTACCAGTCATCCTAGAGTTCCTGAAATGTTAATTGTTTTCAGTCATCACATTGCAAGCTGTATTATTGATATTAACTCCACCTTTCTTTCTATTCTTGAACTCATTAGGATAACTCACAATTTTTATAACAATTCTCTTTTATGTCCTTTCATTTTGCAGAATTCAAATTGTACATTGTAATTCCTCCTAAACGTATGGTTTCCTCCATAAGTTCTAGTGTACATTGCCACATCATAATGGTTGACAGACATTGCAGGATTTGCACCAAGTAGCCCTGTACTTGCAGCTATAGATCTTTGACCTTCTTCGCTAATTATCAGCCCATAAGCTTGATTGACAAATGGAGTTGGACTCATCATCAATATTTAACTTATTGCTTGACTATATGACTCATTGAAGCCCATCAAGAATTGAAACAATTTTAATTTATGTAAATGCACCAAAAAATCCCTTGATCTTGCACACCCACAGCAAGGAGCAGGGACATGAGCTTCAAATTCTTCCCATAAGTCCTTGAGCTTTGAGAAGTATACAGAAACAGAAGATGTCCCTTGAGTTAAAGTAGCGATTCCTTTGTGTAAATTGAATGATCTTGAAACATCTACTTTATTACACCTTTCATGCAAATCATTCCACACAGCTTGAGCACTTGAAGCATACATTATACCCCCAAGCAGTCCACTCGAAACAGAATTCAAGATCCACGATAACACTATTGCATTCACTCTTTCCCAGCGATTCCAATTGCATTGTGGGAATTTTTCTTTAGAGCAGGGCCCATCAACTAGCCCCAATTTATTCCTTCCCAACAGAGACACTCTTATTGATCGATACCATATTGAATAATTTTCAATTCCTGTTAATTGAAAAGATATAATCTGAATGCCACTTACATCCGCCGGTGAAAAAAATAACGGATGATTATAATCAATACCAGGAATTGAATTTCCAGTTATTCCTTGAGTTGCAGCAGTTGCATGTGTGTTTTGTGTACCATCTGGTGTGACACCATTTTCATCCGCCATTGTTGCTCAGTTACAAGAATTTTCAGAACTAAAATTTGAGTAATTGAAGAATCGTTTTCTTTGAGCAGTTTAATCAACGCTCAAAAAGCTCTGATACCATGTAGTTATGGTAAGATGAATCAATCAAGAAATAGAGAAGAATCATATATTCATCAATGGAGAAGAAGAGAGATATTAACAGAGTAGTAGGCATAGACCAACGAAGAGAGAGAAGTTGTATATTTCATTATTCAACAACATGACCTTTAATGCACTGTATGTGCGTTATTTATACAGTAATTAAACTAATTAACTAACAATTAAACCATAACTAACTTAATAACTGGAAGGCTGAACGTTAATAACTAAGCTAGTGTAATGACTAAACTGACCCTGCTACTATACATTATATACACTAAGTTATATTATTCTCTACAAATCGTAGGTGGGAGTTGAGGAAATCTTTATACTAAATGCCTCTAGCTAGTAGATTGGTATTATTTTTTTAAATTTTTATTCTCTAATGGCGTGTGGCATCTTTGTTATGTTACACAGTTTGACCAACTTCTCCCAAAATGAAAAATTTATGTTTGACTCCTCTAAACTTGTTTTTAATGCAAAAGAGGGACTACAAATAGATTATATCTTTTATTGGTTTTTCATTGTACACCAATATTTTGATCCGACTAAATTTACATTCATAAAAAATTTTACATTGTTGGGAGAGGGGAGCAGCGTTCCCAACAAAGGCGATTCTGTAACTAGTGTTCGAACCCGAGACTCTAGTTAAAGACGAAGGAGTAGTTGCCATATTGGTAGATCATATCTGATTCTCTTTCTAATTTTGAATTACAGGTTTGAATTAAAAGATGCAGTTCTTGAAGGAGGAGTTCCATTTGACAGGGTACACGGTGTACATGTATTTGAATATCCAAAGTCGAATCCCAAATTCAATAATGTTTTGAACAAGGAGATGATCAATCACACAACTGTAGTCATGAAAAAAATACTTGAAAATTATAAAGGTTTTGAGAACCTTAAAGCTTTGGTTGATGTTGGAGGTGGACTTGGAGTTAACCTCAAGATGATTACATCTAAATACCCCACAATTAAGGGCACTAATTTTGATTTGCCACATGTTGTTCAACATGCCCCTTCCTATCGTGGTACCTTCTCTCGTTCTTGTTTTGTTGTTTATTATTTACTTTGATCATAGGGCATGTTGAGTTATATTCATTCTCAAAAAAGTTTATTAAGGTTTTGAATTCCATAAAAAAGGTGAGTTAGAGCAACAGTACTGTCTTCGTGTGACCTATAATTTACGGGTTCGAGTTATGGAATCAGTCACTGATAGTTGCATCAGTGTAGAATGGGTGTCTGCATACACCTTTTGGAGTGCGACCCTTCGCCGAACCCTATGTGAATGCGAGATATTTCGTGCACGGGCTGCCCATCATTGCTATTTTGAATTGTAGAGTCTTGCACATGACATCAGAGTCAATTAAATTAAGCTCGTTCTTGCACTTGTGAATTCCATTATATAAAACCTACTTTTGAATTCTAAAATTCAGTTAGACTTTCTAAAGGGTGTTGGCTAATATTTGTTCGACATGAGTTGTGTAAAACTTTTTAAAGGGGCTTATAATAGATACTCTTGATAATTTTGCAAGGTCCCCTTAAATTTTACTCATTTTTTGTTACATACAATCTTCATGTCAAATTCTAACATGTATTTAGATTATTCTTGTAAAACAATCTTCATGTCAAATTCATGTCGATGATCTCCCAATATATATGCATGTATATGTATGATTTGCAAAACCACATGAACAAAATGGTTGAGCTCTTGGAATTGTGATATATGATTTGCTTATATGTGCACTACCAATTATATAAATTAAACTCGATTTGATAATATTTGCAGGGATGGAGCATGTTGGGGGAGATATGTTTGAAAGTGTTCCAGAAGGAGAAGCTATTTTTATGAAGGTACGTCAAATTAATTGGAGGAGTCACATAGGTTTAGCAGAGAAGTGATAAATTATTTCTTGTTTTTTTTTTAAGTAAAAAACGTTTACAGTTCAGTTCCAAATTGGAAACGGAGGTAGTAATAAATAGAAGTTGCACAAATAAAAAAGATCTTGTTTTATTAATTTGGAAGCGGAGGGAGTAATAACGTTCCAAAACGACTATTTTTCTTTATGACGTGGTGTCCGATTCAGTTTGTACGCACCTCGACTAATTCCACTAGCTACCTGCTACCTCGGATCAATAAAGGAATTAGGTAACTCTGCCCACAGGCTTGGGCAGATGGGAAGACGTCACGTAGTGTTTTTTTTATTTGCCGGAATATAATAACGTGCCAAAACGACTAATATTTCTATGTTTCTTAATGAAGTGGATTCTACACGATTGGAGTGATAGTCACAACATCAAGTTGCTAAAGAACTGCTACAAGGCTCTACCAAACAATGGAAAGGTGATTGTTGTTGAGGCCATTTTACCAGTGAAGCCTGACACTGATACCGCTGTGGTTGGCGTTTCGCAATGTCATTTGATCATGATGGCTCAAAATCCTGGAGGCAAAGGGCGTTCGGAACAGGAGTTTCGAGCCTTGGCTACTGAAGCTGGATTCAAAGGCATTAACTTAATATGTTGTGTCTGTAATTTTTGGGTCATGGAATTCTGCAAGTAGATTTCTACTGTGCATTGAGTTTCTACTACTCTTTGAGTATCCATTTATGGCAATCTGGGACTGGAATTGCAGCTTAGTCCAGATTGAACATTGATATTCCAAATAATATTTCTTTTATTTCCCTTGTTTGTTTCTCTTGTATGAAAGGATGTCATTTTTGAGTATTGATAAACATGTTCTCTAGGACAGAAATTGTAACTTTGTCCAACTTTATTTATATTATTCCTCGTAAGATTTATATGACATGTGTCTCTGGTTTGAGAAGAGTTTCAATATCTACAGACGGGCACTTGCAAAAGCATCTCTCTTGGAAGTCAGTTTCTTTTCCCATCTTAGTGGGACTGAGACGGCTGTGATTGACAAAGTAGGGGAGGCGAGTCTTGTATCTATTCATATTTTGTTGTACTCGGAGAAGTGG
This sequence comes from Nicotiana knightiana, assembly GCA_005239525.1. Classification (NCBI taxonomy): domain Eukaryota; kingdom Viridiplantae; phylum Streptophyta; class Magnoliopsida; order Solanales; family Solanaceae; genus Nicotiana; species Nicotiana knightiana. The sequence continues at coordinate 9,300 of ML424792.1, forward strand.
TGACCCGAGAGTATATACTAAACGAAATGATGGTGGCTCCATACGGGGGATTATCGGGTTCTTATGGGTGCATTAACTAGAAATTGGCGACTAAACTTGCAACTTAGTCCACATAAAAGGGAAATGTAAAGAGTGTACCCCTGCTAGAGGTCTAAAATTATACTACTTGAGAAGCAAAAGAACAGAGGAAGAATTATCAATGAAAAAGCCTTTTCAATATCTGCAAACCATCATAAGGAGATTTAAATCGATCACTGCGTGAAGTCTAAATAATGGCGAAGATGAGGTAGCATTCTGTTGCTAGTCATACCTACATACTTCCCTTTTTTTTGTTTTTTAAAAAAAAAAGTTTTTCACTTTGTGTCTGATACCTGTATTGAGACCCGACTAAATCTGATTTCGTGCCGGAAAAGTCTCACATTAAGTGGGTAAAACATTTCCTAACAAAGGCAACTTCACACATCAGGACTCGAACCCTAAACCTCTAATTAAGGATGATGAAGTACTTATCACTACACTACAAACCCTGGTTGGTTTCGCTGCATACTTCCTACAATTATAGGATCATGACAATTGACAACCATATGGTAACATGTTTTGTCGTACAATTTTATAAACTTAGTTACCAAAGACATGGATCTACTTGAAGGTATACATACATTAACTTGCAACTGCTAAATAAAAGAACATCAAGGTGAGAGAATGAAAAGACAATGTACAAATAAGCAAACTATAGACATAGTTCATTTGAGTTTTATTCTGTTAGAATATTAAGATAGCAAAAGAACAAAGCAGAGTTTACATTTCGAAGAGCAAAGCTGCAAGATTGCTCTACTGAAAACTATTTTGACCATGTCTCTGCAGCAGCATTGGGACTCTATTTCTTTTCAGATGCTCCCAATAATTTCCTTGTACAAGTCCTTGATCTTTGATATCAAAACTTCTCCGTTAACGGCAAAATGTTTTAAGAAGAGAGGTAAGTAGTGACGAACACGACGTATGAATAATAAACTTAGTTTCCAGTAATTCATATATCGACGAAATGGAATTACCTTTCTGGTTTGAAGACCAAGTTCTTCTAGTCTTTTTATGATGCCAAAAGGGGAAAGACAATTGATGCTTGAGAGGGGGAAAAATTTTTCAAGAGGGGAATAAAAGTCTTTTTGCAGGAAATTTGTATAGAGATCCGGTTCTCAGGGAAACTTCAATTATAAGTTTGTCATCATAAGAAAAGAAAAATTAATAAGTTATATGCCTTTTAGAATTTTGATAATCTAACAAACTTCAAGATAAGAACCAGACTGGGAGCCTATTACACATCCTTAAAGTGCTCAAGAACATCAAGTCTCAAGTCTGGCACAAGTTCCAACAACTTGATTCAAAGAAAAGACAGAGGGAACAAATGGATATTAGTTCCCTTGCTGACAGTACAAGTCAACTCTCCACAGTTGTAAAGTCGCTTCAATGTTTCTCCGCACACACTTAACAATGCAAACAGTGCAGCAATCAATTTATGGAGCATGCCTTATACCAAATAATTGCTTGCATCATCAAAGTGACCTTACTTGTATATTACCAACATGAAGCAAGGGAATAAAATACACTTGAACGATCCAAAATTATCAAGTTTCTATCTCAATTATGCTACCGATTTTGAGTGACTTCAAGACTTCAAGAACAAAGCAACAACAGAACAAAGGACCAATTTCCAACACTGTGTTACCATATGTCCTTAGTTTTGTTGTATCTTTGATAGAGTGATCTACTTCTGTAGGAAATCATATGTAAAACTATAAACCTTATGTTTGTGTCTTGGCTAGAGTTAGTCGAGTTGTGAGCTTTGTAATAGAGTTATTACAAAGAGGCTTGTAATAGAGTTATTACAAGTAGGTGAGGGATTAAGAGGTTAATTCCTAGGTTATAATAGTTTGTACTATGAAGTTTGATCAGTTAGTGAAATTGAAATCCTACGAGTGTAGGTCGTGGTTTTTTATCCTGGAGCTGGGAGTTTTCCACGTGAAACTTGTTGTGTCATATACTTAGCTTTGATTGTGTACGTTCTGTGGAAAGTGATAGAGAATCAGGTTCTCTATATAGTTTGGTGGACCCTAAGTTTCTATCAATTGGTATTAGAGCAGGTTCTTTCTATCAAGCTAACACCTAGAAAGGATCCCCATAGCTGCTCTACCAAACTTTGAAGAAGGCCAATAAACCTACAGACCACCAAGATTTAATGGACAATACTACATAAGTACAGATGGTGGAAGACAAAGATGCATGATTTTATCATGGCTGAAGATTCAGAGCTCTGGGATGTTATCTGCGATGGACCCTTCGTTCCCATGAAGACCACCGGCGAGCCAGCCGTGACAATTCCAAAGACAAGGAATAAGTATACCGATGCTGACCGAAAAGCTATAGAGGCTGAACAAAAATGATCCTCGTCTGTGGTATTGGATTAGACGAGTATAATAGAATTTCTGCCTGTTAATCTGCCAATGAGATTTGGAGGCTCTCCAAACTGCACATGAAGGAACAACTCAAGTCAAGCAGTCAAAGTTGGACATGCTCACCACTGAGTATGAACTCTTTAGGATGAAGGATGATGAGTCCATTCAGGACATGCACACTCGTTTAACCTCCATCATCAATGAGCTTCACTCTCTAAGAGAGATCATTCAAAGAACAAACTTGTCAGTAAAATACTTAGTGTATTACCTGGTCCTTTGGAAAGCAAAGTCAATGCTATCACAAAGGCAAAGGATCTGCAAAAGCTGACCATTGATGAAATCATTGGAAATCTGAAGACTTATGAAATTAAAAAAAAAAAAGAAGGACCAGGAAAGAAGAGAACCCAAAAAGGAAAAGAACCTGTTCCTTAAGGCCGACAACAATGACTCAAGTGGAGAGGATTCTGACACGGCCTATCTGACAAAAAGGTTTCAGAAAATGGTTCGCAGAAACGGAGGCATTCCAAAAAATGGTAGCTCCAGCAGACCAAACGGCTATGAATTGTGTCATAAATGTGGGATGCCAGGACATTTCATCAAAGACTTTCCTATGCAGAAGCAAGACCAGTACAAGCACAACACAGATAAAACAACCAAGAGGAACCCGGTTCTAGACAGGAGATTCAAGAGAAAAGATGCTACTGACAATGTTGTGAAGCAAGCTTTTGCCGCATGGGGAGATTCTTCCTGTGCATCTGGTGAAGATGATGAACAAGGTGAAACCTCCATGATGGCTGTTAAAAGCGAAGAAACGGAATATTACTCTATCTTTTCCTTGATGGAGAAATCTGATAAAGATGAAGATGATGGTGACAATGAGGTAAACTTTCTAGACGTTCAAAGAAATTTGAAGTCTTGTTCTCAATAAAAGCTTATATATTTGGAAAATTTCCTAATTGATGCTTATCATAATCTCATTAATGACAAAAATATGCAAACTACAAAACTAGGAGAGGTTGAACATGAGAGAGATGATCTCGTAGTCGTAGTGTTGACTTAAAAGAAACCATTGAGGATTTAAAAAAAGGAAAAAGATGCTTTAAATGAGATTATTGAAAATGTAGAGCATGGGAGACATGACTTGTTGGTGGTAGTTGTGGATCTAAAAGAAACCATTGAGCAACTAAAATGGGAATACAGTTTTAGGAACACTGAAAAGGGAAAGGAAGTTTCAAGTGAGGCACACCTTAAGCTTGAAAATGAGCTAAAAATGGTGAAATCTAGTTTGTGTGTTGAACATGAAAAAAACAAACAACTTCAGGAAGATCTAGGCAGAGTTAAGAATGACCTAAAAAAATATCTTAAATGGACCTGGTCTTGTATGCAATCACACCCATGTATAAGAACAATGGGGGGAACAAGCATGGAATCAGGTTACAAAAGGAAAAGACTCACTACAATCCATATAGCAAGTACGTTACTATCCCTGCTAACTGGAATTGCGTGGTAACATTGGACACTTTAAAGAAACCTCTAAGGCTAGATTTTTGTCCGAATTGAAAATAAAGTTTTTGTTGAAAAAGCAACTACCGTTAAAGAACTTGGTCCCTCAAATAAAAAACATGTGATGCCTTCTTGGACAAGAAGAAGTTGGATTCACCCTTTTACTCACTACAAGGGACCCAAACTTGTTTGGGTTCCTAAGTCTTACCCATGAATTTCATTGTGCAGGGAGTAGTGAAAGGAAGCAACCAAATATGGTATATGGATAGTGACTGCTTTAAGCATATGGCTTGAAGCACCGATGATTTCCTTTCACTCAAAGCACTGCAAGGAGGGAGTGTATTCTTTGGCAATGGAAAAATGGGATACATTCTGGGAGTAGGAAGAGTTGGGAAGACACTCAACTCATTCAATTGAGAATATTTACTATGTGAATGGCTTGAAATAATAGCCTAATGTGTGTCTCTCAAATTTCCGACAAAGGAAACAAAGTGGAATTCTTATCAAAGACTTGCACTGTTACAAATTTTATAACTGGTAAAGTGGTTTTGATGGCAAACAGATTTTAAAATATGTATGTTGCTGATTTTGTGTTTATGAACAATGAGGAACAGAAGAGTGGGAAATGCAAGCTTTTCGTTGCTAAACAAGCTGGTCAAGAAGGACCTGGTTCGTGGGCTGCCTAAGTCAAGGTTCAAAGATCACAGGGTGTGTGATGCATATGTAAGAGGAAATCAAGTGAGGTCCTCCTTCAATCCCAAAAAGGAAGTAATCACCTCAAGGCCACTTGATCTCCTCCATATGGATCTGTGTGGACCTATGAGGGTGCCAAGTAGAGGAGGAAAGAAGTACATTTTTGTCATAGTTGATGAATACTTCAGATCCACATGGAGCTTGTTCCTTAGAACCAAGGATGAAAATTTTCCAATTGTTTGCTACCTGTGTGAAGCAGATTCAAGTGAAAATGAGCCATATGTTGTGAGTATAAGATCTGATCACCGCACATTAATTGATAATGCAAAATTCAACGAATTTTTGTGCTGAAAATAGTATAGTTACAATTTTTCAGTTCCCATAACACCCCAACAAAATGGTATTGTGGAGAGAAAAAATAGGACTCTTGAAGACATGGAAAAGGACTATGCTGATTGATAGTGGCGTCGAAAAAGGTTTTTGGGCGGAGGCAGTCAACATTGCTTGCTATTTGGTGAATTGGTGCATGATCAGGTCCCTCTTGAAATAAACCCCATATGAATTGCTGAACGGTAGAAAACCCAAGCTAACTCACTTGAGAATATTTGGCTGAAAATGATTCGTTCTAAATAATGGTAAGAAAGCACTGGAGAAATTTGATGCCAAGAGTGATGAAGGTATCTTTCTGGATATTACTCACAAAGCAAAGCATAAGTGGTCTACAACAAAAAGGACTCAATATGTTGAAGAAATCATACATGTAATCTTTGATGAATCACACCACTTATGTGGGAAAGATTCACACGATATGATTGATCAAGACGGAGAGCAGTCAAAGGTTTCTGGAGAAGTCATTGATATGGAAAATGGAAAGGAAATGATGAGTCAAGTCAAAGAATCCAACGAAGAAGATGCAAAAAAATCTCCAACTGATATAGAAGAACCCGGTTCCTCTATCACATCAACTGAGGCAGAGAACAGAGTTGTTGATGCCGTGGAAGGAACTCCTGATGCTGAGCTGAGAAGAGGCACTCACCCCTCAATCGATGCAAACAATGGATCCCATTCGGAGAAAATTGGGTTTTCTCACAATGACATTCAGGTGTCTAACTGGAAGAACAAAAGTTCACCTCCTCTCCAAAATGTGATCACTCCTCTTGACTCGGGAATTCAAACCAGATCAAAGACAAGAAGCTTTCTTGCCTTCTCAGCTTTCTTTTCTAAAATTGAGCCCAAGAATATTAAGGAGGCATTGAAATATGTTGACTGGATTACTGCTATGCAAGATGAAATCTATCAATTTGAGAGGAACCGCGTATGGCAACTGGTTCCTCGACCCTCAGGCAGAACTGTTATAGGAACCAGGTGGGTGTTCAGAAAAAAAGCCTGATGAGTTTGGGAATACAACAAGGAACAAGGACAGTTTAGTAGTGCAAGGCTACAATCAAGAAGAAGGGATCGACTATGATGAGCCCTTTGCCCTAGTTTCTCGAATGGAAGCCATCAAAATCCTCATTGCCTTCGCATCTCATATGGAGTTCAAATTGTTTCAAATGGATATTAAAAGGAAAAATTCTTCATCAAACAACCACCTAGTTTTGAGTGTCATGAGCATCCTAAACATGTATTCAAACTTGACAAGGCATTATATGGGATGAAACAAGCCCCTCGTGCATGGTATGAAAGGTTGTCTAAATTCCTTCTTGAAAATGTCTTTACAAGAGGAAAAATCGACAACACCTTATTTCTCAAGAAACGGGGGAGGAACTTTCTCATTATGCAAGTTTATGTTGACGACATCATCTTTGGTGCAACAAATGATTCCTTGTCTGAGGAGTTTGCCAAGCTTATAGTTTGAAATTAGCATGATGGGGGAACTGAATTTTTTCTCAGGCTTGCAAGTTAAAAAAACCTCTAAGGGAACGATGATAAGCCAACCAAAGTACATTAAAGAGCTTCTGAAGAGATTTGAAATGAAAAGTTCAAAATCCATTTATACTCCCATTGCCATTGCCACTTATCTAGACATGGATGAAACTGATTCTCCTTTGAACGAAACCATGTACAGGGGTATCATTGGTTCATTCTTGTATCTCACAGCCAGCAGACCTAATATTTTATTCAGTATGGGGTTATGTGCTAGATTCCAATCAAGTTCAAAGGAACCTCATTTGAAAATTGCCAAGAGGATTCTAAGGTATGTCAAAGGAACAAAGGACCTGGTTCTCTACTATCCTTCAGGAGACAACTTTGACTTAATTTGGTATGCTGATGTTGATTATGCTGGGTATCTGCTGGATAGAAAGAGCACATTTGGCGTGGCACATTTTCTGGGGTCATATTTGATTTCATAGGGTACAAAGAAACAAAACTCTTGGCTCTTTCAACTGCAAAAGCTGAGTATGTGGCAGCTGCCTCTTGATGTGCTCAACTACTGTGGATCAAGAAACAACTGGAGGATTTTGGTGTATTTTTGGCTCTTTCAACTGCAAAAGCTGAGTATGTGGCAGCTGCCTCTTGATGTGCTCAACTACTGTGGATCAAGAAACAACTGGAGGATTTTGGTGTATTTTTGGCTCTTTCAACTGCAAAAGCTGAGTATGTGGCAGCTGCCTCTTGATGTGCTCAACTACTGTGGATCAAGAAACAACTGGAGGATTTTGGTGTATTTTTGGCTCTTTCAACTGCAAAAGCTGAGTATGTGGCAGCTGCCTCTTGATGTGCTCAACTACTGTGGATCAAGAAACAACTGGAGGATTTTGGTGTATTTTTGGCTCTTTCAACTGCAAAAGCTGAGTATGTGGCAGCTGCCTCTTGATGTGCTCAACTACTGTGGATCAAGAAACAACTGGAGGATTTTGGTGTATTTTTTGATTGTGTTCCATTACTGTGTGATAAAACTAGTGCTCTTAACATGGCAAAGAACCCGGTTTATCATAAGAGAAAAAAGCCCATTGATGTGCGACATCATTTTCTTAGAGATAATGTTGAAAAACGTCTTATCTGCATGAAGTTCTGCAAAACAGAGGACCAAGTAGCTGATATCTTTACCAAAGTATTGAGCAGAGAACTCTTTGAAAAGTATCGACTAGCATTGGGGTTGATAAAATCAAATCGAGCACCAGGTCCCTCAATGATTGGCTATGAAAGAATGAACGGGTAGAATTTCAAAAAAGTATCTTCTGGAAATTTATAACTGATCTCTATACCGTTACAGGTTAACATGCATGTCAACTACAAAGCAAACAAGCAGATAATGATGTTGCATCTTGGTAAAAAGATGCGGCTCACATTTAAAAAACTAATTTAGGGAACCTGGGTCCTTTGGCTCAGGTTAATAGTTCTTTTTTACTCTCATGCACATTTTAAACATCTATAAAAGTGCCACGTCATTAAATGTTTCCATCTCTCTCTCTCTCATCTCTTTAAAACTCAAACGTCACACCCGTTATAAACTGACCCGTCTACCCAGTAATTTATACTCGTTTGTAACCGGTCCCTCACCCCGTCTAAATAACCCTAAAAGATGTATCTTTCCCTAACTATCGACATCAAAGCCAAAAATTTCCTTTCTCTCTCAAAAAAAAAACATTCTCTTTCTCATGTATTTACTTCCAACCTCCACAATGTCTCAAAATACAAAATTTTCAAACACTTCCAGAGTCCTCCCTACTATTTCTTCGTCTCACGAAGACTGGAGCGAGAGTTTGTGTCCCAACTGTTACCCAGTTAAAACCCCATACCTGACAAACAACCACCTACTGCTTCTTTTCCAACTCCATTGAGTTCTGGTTCTCGCATAAGTCGTAAGACCTAAATTTTGAAAAGAATTATTGCTACAACCTCTCCCTCTACCTCATCGGAAAAACGGAAGTCGATGAAACAATAGACGGAGAAGAGGGGCAAGAAGTCTTCAATCAACAGGTTGGGGAAATTTCTGAAGCCCAACAAGATGTTTTTGGCAATGGTGAAATATCATAAGTGCCCGCTCCAAGTTTTGATCTGAATATTGCTACTCCGAGAGGTAATGTTCCTCCTGCATCTTCTGATTCTATTCTGGGTGTAAATAAGAGAGAAACGATAGAGATATGTTAATGATTGCTGTTGAGGGAGGTTTGGTTGGAGGGTATGAGCATGGTGATGTGACCAATGGGTCTCAAAGTGAAGGTGAAGGGCCTAGAGTTTAAGGTGGGGAACTGACACCTATTGAAAACTTGGCACCAGTCAGTACTACTGCGGAAACAACAGAGGGACCCGATCCATGTGCCCAAGAAGAGCACTATGCTCCCACTTGGGATGAAACCCTATGATCATCAAAAGAGCCCTAGGTCAGTATTGATCCCTCTCATTCTCCTCACTTTGTTGAAATGCCACTGGACTTTATTATTACTGAGATGAGACCCCTGTCTGAAGAGGAAGATGACAGTAGCGAGAAAGACTATGATAATGTGACTGTGGCAAGATTCTTTGCTGCCAGAAGTGGTAGGGCAGTTCATAAAGAGCACATTCATAAAAGACACACTATCAAGCTGTAAAAGAAGGAAACTTTTAATATTGTTTTGAAGAAAAACAAAGAAGAGAAGAAAAGAAGGAGGTTGGTGAAAGGGGGAAAGCTAGTGAACGAGGAGGAGGTTCCTCCAGCAAATGTTGTTCATGTTGATGATGAAACTAGGGGTGTGCATTCGAATCGGTTTATCAATAAATCGAATTGATTATTTGTTATCGGTTTATCAATATCGGTTTATCGATTTCGATTTCAAAAATTTTCTTATCTAGTTATCTATTTTGATTTCGGTTTTGTCCTCTTCGGTTATCGGTTTATCGATAAACCGATAAGATATACTAAAAAGACAACTATAACCTTATTCTTTATAACTTTTCCTTTACCCTAACTTATTATTTCCATTTTCCTCTACCCTTATTATTTCCTAATTTTCCCTACCCTATTATTTCCTCTTCACAACTTCACCCGTTCAGGCGCCGCTTCTGCCTTCTGAAGTTCCTCAAGAGTCAAGCTCAAGCCTCAACGTTTTTGGTAGAACTGTTCTTCTTTTGCCCCTTTAGAGCTCAAGTCGCAAATTTTCTTCACTCAAAAATCCTCTTTTCTCGGTTTCTCCTACAGATCTGGTAATTCTCTATCTCCAAATGGGTTCTCTCATTAATGTTTTTTCTGTTTGATAAGGGAAATTTTATAGAAGTTATGAATGTGATCAATAGAAAGGGCAATACAAATAAAAATTACATCTTTCAACAGTCAGAACCTAAATGCTTGGACAAAGCGCTCCTGCAGTTGATTGATGTAACATTGTAGAAGACCAATATGACAGGTTCAGAAAATAAGGTAAAGTGACGCTTAATAAAAAAAGCAATAGAAATCAATGCCTTCTAACTTGTAAGTGTGAGTAGTAAGCTACTAGATCTGATTATGCAATAGAATCAGTGTCTTATCTGTATAAGTTTCACTTTTGGTAGAAAATCACAAAACATTTGGATCTATGGACACCGATAATAACAGGTTCAGGTAATGCTAAGAGCCAAATTTGTTGCACCTGTATCTGACTATATGACCATACTTTGTGCCTAAACACTAGTAATTTGATACGAAGTTGTAATTGTCAAGGCAACACACTCATTTTTGAGAACTGAAATTGCAATTTAATGATTGTAAATTCGCTCTGCATTATTAGGCATATGATTCAAGTTTTTGGAACACAATAAAAGCTTTCATTCCAATTATTCTTGGATACATTTAAACCATCTTCAGTACTGTTTGGTTATATTGTTTGGTCGAGTTCAATCAACTCTTTTAGAATAATTACTTTAAGTTGATGTTGTTAGTATGGGGACAAACTCGATTCCAAATTATTAAGACAGGTCAATACAGTTAATTTCGCATCATAAATGCCCTTTTTTTTCTTGAATTTCAGTTAAGTTTTTTTATGTTATTTTGATATGTAGATTGAAGAGCGAGGAGTGCTGACTTCGTATTGCTTTGGTTCATTCAACTAGTTTAAGTCTGTAAGTTACATTCTTCATTCACTTCACATGGCTGAAAATGATAATATTGATAAAGTGGCTGATGAAAGTAGAGGTTCCGAGTCTAGGCTGCAACTACTCACTCGACAGTTACAAAACAAAGGAAAAATGATCTCGGGCATGGGATTTTTTTAAGAAAAAGTTGATGCTAAAGGAAATAATAAATATGCATGTAGATTTGTGGATAAGAATATTTTGAGACAAAAGGCAAAAGTACGACACAAATGAATAGTCATATCGATAATTGTCCAAAGAATCCTTATAAAGTTAAAAAAAGGTAAAAAACTATCACAATATCAAACATTACCGGGGAGTAACAAAGGTGATCTTATTCCATGGAAATTTGATCAAGAAGAGTGTAGGATGGCTTTGTGCCCGATGGTGATTGTTGATGAACTTCCATTTAGTTTTGTTGAGAAGGAAGGCTTTAGAAACTTTATGAAAGTGGCACAACCTTGTTTTCATATTCCTTCCCGTACTACTGTTACACGGGATTATTTTGCTCTTTTTAATGTGGAAAAAAATAAATTAATGAAGTTTCTTAAAGGAACAAGTCAAAGAGTAAGTCTTACCAATGATACATGGACTTCTATTCAAAAAATTAACTATATGTGCATCACGGCCCATTGGATTGATAGTGAATGGATTATGCATAAAAGAATTATTAATTTTTCTCCAATTACTAGTCATAAATTTAAAGATATGGCAAGGTGTATTATTGATTATTTGCGTGAGTGGGGTTTGCAAAATATTTTCACTGTCACAGTTGACAATGCTAGTTCAAATGATGTGACCGCGGAGAAGTTGTCTGACAAATTAGATGATTGGGGAACCAATTCCATGAATGGTCAACACCTTCACATGAGATGCATGGCACATATTGTAAACCTTATTGTGAAAGATGATTTAAAAGAGTCAGGTATTTCTATTGCTTATGTTAGATGTGTAGTCAGATACATTAGACAGTGTCCTGCTAGGTTGAGGAAGTTACAGGAATGTTGTGAAAGTGAAAATATTGTCAAGAAGTATTTATGCTTAGATGTTCCTACAAGGTGGAATTCCACCTACTTGACGTTGAGCAGGGCTATTGAATATGAGCGTGCAATTAAAGAATATTCTGATCGTGATACCGGCTTGTCACGTTATCTTATGTTTGATGCCATTTCAGATGGAAATCCTGTAGGTGTGCTCACAAGAACTGATTGGGATGAGGTAAAGAGAATTGCACAATTTCTTGAAATATTTTATAATCTCACTTCGAAGGTGTCCGGGTCACTTTATGTAACATCAAATGCCCATTATATTGAAATTGGTCAAGTTGCTGTTTACTTAAATCGATTAATAACAACTGAAGATGAACTTTTTAGCGAGATGACATTAAGTATGTGGAAACAATTTGAGAAGTATTGGGGTGAACCAAAGAAAAATGAACAAAATAATTTTCATTGCTTGTGTTTTGGATCCTCGCTACAAGTTTACTACTATTAGTTTTGTACTTAAAAAGATGTTTGGAGATGATGAAGGGACAATTATTGAAAAACAGGTTCATACTTATATGATTTCATTGTTTAATGAGTATGTCTCTAAGTCGGTTTCAAAAGATACTGGTGGTAAAGTTTCTACTTCTTTGCCAAGCAGTTCATTCAACACAATGGAAACTTCAACTGGTTTAGGTGAACTTTTAGATGAAATAAGGAAACATAAAGCTGCAAGTGGAGGTGGATTCTTAAACAGAATTGGAAAAGTATCTTGCAGAAGATCCTGAAATAAAATACCGAACTTTGATATCTTGGCTTGGTGGAAGGTGAACTCACCTAGATTTTCTATTCTTGGTAAGATGGCTCGAGATGTGCTTGCTATTCCTATTTCAAGCGTGGCATCTGAAAGTGCATTTAGTTCCAAAGGGTGTATTCTTGACAAATTTTGGAGTTCATTAACTTCTAAATTGGTTGAAACTCTAGTGTGCCTACAAGATTGGCTTCGAAGTGAATCGCTTCCTGTAAATGTTGAGGAAGATTTAGATTTTTTCAAGACACTCGAGGAAGGTATCTATATTTTAATTAATTTTATTATATTGCTTAAGATAGTTAAATAGTATATATTCTTATTAGATTTTAATTGCTTGACTTGTTAATATATATTCTTATTAGATTTTACTAAGCTTGAAAAAGAAGCTTCCACCGACGATGTTTGCTAGAGTTTGTTAGTTGCTATGTAAGTTCTCCATTTTAAATAATATACTTGTAAAAGAATGTGATGTATTAAAAAGTTCTTAATATTTTTCTTAATTTCTTTCAAGTTTAAAATTTGAGGATTTGGCTTTTTCTTACAAGTAATTTCTTGGCTGATTTGCCTTTGTGGCCTGATATTGCATTGCAGCTGCTGGATTAAATATCCTGGCAGCATGGTCTCCAGCAGCTTCTACGAAGTTCAACTTCATATATGTCAAAGTTTTTGAGTAATGTGTAATTCTACTTGTTGGACATTGTCATACATCCAGGTGATAATGGTTGTTGGACATTGTCATACATCCAAGTGATAATACAGCTGCTGTATTAACTTTTTGTGTAATGTGTAATAGTTGCAAGTGCAGTAAGAAAATCGTTTGGTTCTATGAACCTGGAGTTTGTATAATAGCTGGAAATGGGTGGAGGGATTTTGTTCCTGGAATTTAGATCTTGTATTTTACCTGATAACTTCACTGTTTGAAACTGATAACTTCAATTTTTGGATCTTGGCCGAGTAATTAGTTCATCTCCTCTTAATTCAAGCTAGGGATGCAATTATGATCTAGTTAGAATTCTGAAAGACATCAATCAATAACTTCACTGTTTATCAACTATCTATTTTTCGTTTTGGTATGAGTTCTATTTAGATAGCCTTTCACTAAAGGATTTTACAGCAGGTCCATTTTCTTAGTGATTTACCTGATTGTTATAGATTTTTAAGTGCTATTGTAGAATGAGTTTTTCATGTTCTTGTAGTGGTTGTGATACAATATGGAAAAAAAATCACATTGCAAGTGATACTATTTTCCCTTTACCATTTGGCTAGGAAGAAATTTTAAAGAGTTCGTAGTTCATATATAACAATTTGTTCCCGCAAATTTTCTTATTTGGTGTAATCGATAACCGAATCGATAAGCCCCAAAAATAAATAAATCAAAATCGAAAAAATCGAAACCTTATTGAAACGATAACGATAAGCATATGTTCAAATCGATAATTGATAAGTAATTATCGATAAGGATCAAAATCAAATTGATAAATCGAATGCACACCCCTAAATCAAAGGGTGAATGAGGAACCTGCTTCCTTAATTCGAAAATCGTCTAAGAAGCTACGATTCCAAAGCTTAGGAGAGGCTCATCAGTGAAAGTTGTACAGGAAGTGAAAAGCGTTAAGGGTGAGAAGTATAGTGAACAATCTGGTGAGAAGTATGAAAAGAAGGTGAAAAATGTGAGGAAGTTGGTGAAGAGGAAGGCTGGTGACAAAGGATGCAGGCAGAGCAAATCTTAGGAACCAGAGGGTGCTATGGGGCAGAACTTTTAAAACTAACATTCTTGATATGTCAGGGATGAGACAACTATTTGATAATTGTATGTTTCAAAAGTGGACACATTTTTCACCAATGAGCCCCCAAGGAATATGAGGAAGAGGTTCGTAGCTTCTGCACATATATGTTTACAATGGAGGATGATAACATTTACTTGAAGGTCAATGGCGTAGATCTTGTGATGGACGAGGCTATTCTAGGGAGCATTTTGGGAGTGACTAATGAAGGGCTCTCATCCATTGAAGGGACCTGTTCACATAATTTTAGAAGAGCCATTATGAAGGATGATGTTGTGCAGAAGGGGGAACGGGTGCACAATAAGGCCCTTCTTCCATTGTATCAACAGGTCTTGCTTCCATGCGCAGAGAGATGTTCTATTACTTCAAAAGCAGACATGTTCCTCATGGAAGCACTGGATGCCTACAGCACCATCAATCTACCTGGTCCTATAATTGAACACATGAAGAAAGTGACAGACTTCAAGGACGACAATCATGGCTTGCCTTATGGGTTCTTACTCACTAAGGTGTTTAACTTCCTCAAATTCCCTTTGGGAAGAGAAACAATGGGAACTCTCAAGAAAAACTTCTCAATGACAACCTTGGAGGAATGTGAGTGTATTGACAAGAACGGGGATGTTGGCAACAATTTCACTATTTCTCAATTGATTGATGCTCAGAATGCTGCAAATGAGGAGATAAAGAGGTTGAAGGCATGTAATTCCATTCTTGAAGGGCAACTTAGTAAGGCCAAGGAAGCACCTAGTTCTAGCAGTGCACAAGGCACATATGTTGCTCGCCTGACCACAGAAAATGCAGATCTCAGGAAACGGGTCGAGGATCTGAAAGAGCGGATGATTAAGAGAAAATGTCCCTCCCTCTTTTAGTGCCCCTTAAAACAGTTCCCTTCGTAACCTTTTTTTTGTTGTCCCTATGGTTGGAACTTTAAGTTGTTTTTTTGTGGATGTTTGTGAAACAATGGAACTACTATATATGTTCTCCTTTTCCTTAAGTTAATGAGTATCTCATCTTTTTCTATGCATGTTATACTCTTGAGCTCTATTTTTCTCCATGTTGGGTGCACACATGTGGCATGAGTTAACTTTGCTAGACTTCTTTTTTCCTTTACTTCTGTATAGTCGTTTTGTGATGCCAAAAAGGGGAAGAAATTTGATGCTTGAGAGGGGGAACTAGTTCTTGGGGGGGGGGGGGGGGGGGGAGGATAAAAGTATTTTTAAAGTGAAATTTGTATAGAGATCTGGTTCTCAGGGGGAACTTCAATTATAAGTTTGTCATCATAAAATAGGTAGAAATTGATAAGTTATATGCCTTTTCTTATTTTGATGATAAGAACCAGATTGAGATCCTGTTACACATCCTCAAAGTGCTCAAGAACAACAAGTCTCAAGTCTAGCACAAGTTCCAACAACTTGATTCAAAGAAATGACAGAGGGAACATATAGACATCGGTCCCCTTGGTGGCAGTACAAGTCAACTCTCCACAGTTATAGTCACTCCACTATTTATCTGCACAAACCTACCAGTGCAAAAAGTGCATCAGTCACTTTACGGAGCATGCCTTGTACCGGATAATTAATTGCATCATCCAAGTGACCTCACTTTTATATTACCAACATAAAGCAAGGGAAAAACACACACTTGAACAATCCGAAATTATAAAGTTTCTCCCTCAATTGTGCTACCGATATTCAGAGACTTCAAGACTTCAAGAACAAAGCAACAATAGAACGAAGGACCAGTTTCCACCACTGTGTTACCATATGTCGTTACTTTTATTGTACATTTGTTAGAGTGATCTACTTATAGTTCCTACTTAGCTTAGCTAGAAACATTTTGTAGGAAACCTTCTGCAAAACAATAAACCATGTGTTTGTGATTTGGCTAGAGTTAGTCGAGTTGTGAGTTTTGTAATATAGTTATTACAAAGAGGCTTGTAATAGAGTTATTACAAGTAGGTGAGGCATTAAAAGGTTAAAATAGTTTGTAGTCTGAAGTTTGTTCAGTTAGTGAAGTTGAAATCCTACGAGTGTAGGTCGTAATTTTTAATCCAGTAAGCTGGGATTTTCCACGTAAAACTTGTTGTATGATTTACTTTTATTTGATTGTGTGCATTCCGTGGGAACTAATAGAGAATCAGGTTCTCTATACAGTTTGGTGGACCCTATGTTTCTATCAATTGGTATCAGATAAGGTTCTTTCTATCAGGCTAACACCTAGAAAGGATCCACATGGCTGCTCCACCAAACTTTGAAGAAGGTCAATCAGCCTACAGACCACCAAGACTCGATGGATAATACTACAGATGGTGGAAGACAAGGATGCATGATTTTATCATGGCTAAAGATTCAGAGCTCTAGGATGTTATTTGTGATGGAACCTTCATCCCCATAAAGACCACTGGCGAGCCAGCAGTGACAGTTCCAAGGACAAGGAAGGAGTACAACGATGTTGATCACAAATCCATTGAGAAGAACTTCCGAGCAAAAAAGATCCTCGTGTGTGGTATTGTATCAGACGAGTATAACAGAATTTTTGCCTGTCAACCTGCCAAAGAGATCTGGGAGGCACTCAAAACTGCACATGAAGTAACATTTCAAGTCAAGGAGTCAAAGATCGACATGCTTACCACTGAGTATGAACTCTCCAGGATGAAGGATGATGAGTCCATTCAGGACATGCACACTCGATTCACCTCCATCATCAATGAGCTTCACTCTCTAGGATAGATATTCCAAGGAACAAAATTGTCAGGAAAATACTTAGTGTATTACCTGGTTCCTAGGAAAGCAAAGTCAATGCCATCATAGAGGCAAATCGGGATCGCGTTTGAGGGTCGAGAACCACGTCTAAATAACAAAAAGTCAAGAAAAATTTGTACTCTATGAAAATGACACAACCGCGGTGCACCGTGGCTGTGTAAATCCCTCAATTTGCATGCTCTCTTAAGTTCTCATAAGATGCCTCGCCTGGCGCGTCGCCCTATGCGGCGCGTCTATGCAATTTTTACAGAGATGGAATCCTATTTCGCGCAGGAAAAGGTGTTTCATCTGGGCCCAATCCTACTTAGTATAGATACATGTAAAAACATTTTTAGAGTACTTTTGACATACCTTGGACTGAAGGAGACTATTTTGGAAGGGAGAAGACGTTTGGAGCATTCTTGGGAGGAGAGAATCATCGAGTTCTGCACTTCATCTTTTCTTTGTAATTTGTTTATGTAAAATATTTGGAAAATGTTACTACGAACATGAATGGATTATAACTTAAGTTTCTAGGGTTGTGGTTGACATGATTATTAACGTTTATTAATTACATCTTCATTAATTTGGATTATCATCTTGTGGTTGTTTCTTTTATTCTAGTTTTAACTTGTGAATTGTTGTAGATACCAATTCACCCTACTATCTATGCTATTCTTGGGAAAGTCGTGTTTAGAGTAGAGTAGAATTAGAGAGAGCTCAAGGAAAGATTTCGCGGTTAGGATAGGAATATACCTCACGGTCTTGCTTAATTGAATGTCGTAGTATATTCGTTCGTGATAAACTAAATACCATATGAATATAGGATTGGTATATTATGGACAGGTGAGTAGTATTGTGGTAAAATTCTATTCATATAAATGATCCGGTTAATTAGCAAACATATATAATCTAGATTAACAGATGTGATTATTGAATTTAATAGGATTGATAAACCAACCACAACCCTGGAATCTTCATCTCCTCTGAATTAAGATCTCATCATACACATTTTCATTCTTTATAAATTAGTTGTACTTGTTTAATTTCTGCAACAATATATTAAGATAAAAACAAGGCTCCTGATTATCTTGGACAGTAAATTGATTTTAGTTTGCTTAGTTAACAGTTACTCTAAGTCTTTGTGGGTTCGATATCTGACATTCGAGTCACTTTATTAGTTGATGGCCACGTATACTTGCGTGTACTTGGGGAACCAACAAGTTTTTGGCGTCGTTACCGGGGACTTAGTTATTGATTGTTTATATAAGATAATCTTTTATTCGTTATTTGTTCAAGTTTTAATTTTTAATTAGACTTATTTGTGATAATGCATGCTCTTCTCTTAAATGCAGTGGAGTGGAAGTGCAAACTGTCTCCTTCCTCTTGATAATGAAATCAAATGAACACTTCACAGAGTGAGGAGGGAAGTCGAAGCTAGAACTGCAATAGAAAAAGAGTTGGACATCGTATTTCAACCACATCCAATAGAGATGGCAGGTAATGAAAAGCGTCTGGTGATAGAAGCTGCATGGCCCAATCTTGCTAATATGGCTCAGGATATTGTGAAGCCTGACATTACGAGTCACTTTGAACTCAAACAGTACATGGTGTAGCCGATTCAGTCCACCAGACAGTATGTGGGTCTATCTCATCAAGATCCACAGAGGACCGATTAATCAAAATGCTAAATATTGTAATACATACAATCCGAACTGGAGGAATCATCCTAACTTATCTTAGGGTGGAAATTGGAATATCAAGCCTCAAGATAATCACAATCAGCCACCTAAACCCCCACAACAAGCAGAAGAGAGTTTGACTGACATGATGAAAAAGATCTTGATAGATAATCAGAAACCTAGAGAGGCAGTTTGGGCAAATGGCTAACAATCAGAATACTAGACCTACGAGAGATCTCCCTAGTGATACAGAGAAAAATCCTCAAGTCAATGCAGTGACGTTGAGAAATGGGAGAGAGTTGGTAGAAGTGCCTATGAAGAAAAAGGAGTAGTCTGGGCTCGAAGAAGAAAGAGTGATAAAACCTGTAGAGGTAGATGAGAGAAACAAAACAGAGTCTGGGAACATATCAGAGAGGGTCCCACCCCCCTTTCCTCAAAGATTGAGAAAGAATAATGATGACCACATGTTTCACAAATTTCTAGATATGCTGAAGCAGATACACTTGAACATCCCTTTGTCGGACATGCTCCTTGAGGTCCCAAAATATGCAAAATATATTAAGGATATAGTGGCAAATAAAGGGAGGTTAACTAAGTTTGAGACCGTCGCACTTATTGAGGAGTGCACTACCAGGATTCAACATAAGCTTCCACCAAATCTTAAGGATCCGGGTAGTTTTATCATCCCAGTAAGGATTGGTGAAATTGATGTAGGTAGAGCCTTGTGTGATTTGGGTGCACTGTTCAAACAATTAGGCTTAGGAGCTACGAGACCCACCATAGTGATGCTACAGTTAGATAATAGATCTTATGCTTATCCTGAGGGGGTAATGGAGGACATCTTGCTGCAGATTGGAATGTTTATTTTCCCTACAATTTTTATCATCTTAGACTATAAGGCTGATGATTTTGTTCCTACCATCTTGAGACAACCTATCTTGTCCACTAGAGATGAAATTATCAAATTCCGAGAAGGTAAGATGATCTTGAGGGTGGACAATGAAGAAGCAGCCTTCAATGTATATCGAGCCATTCAGTTACCCCGTCATTATGAGGACTTAGCCATGATTTATGTGGTAGAGATAAATTAACTAGCCATAGATCCAAGTGCATTTAAAGAGGATGCACTATAAAAGGCATTGATGTTGTTCAATCAGTTGGAACTTGAAGAAGAGGTTGAGGAGATGTTGCAAATTCTGGATGCATCTTGCGAATACATAAGAGAAGGATCCCAATTTGAGCCTATGGATACGCCAATTGGCCCGCCCCTAAACCCTCAGTTGAGGAGGCTCGAAAACTGGAACTTAAACCCTTACCATCTCATCTTCATTATGCATATTTGGGAAGTTATAACACTTTACCTGTGATTCTTTCTTCTCATTTTTCTAAACTGCAGGAAGAAAAGCTCTTTAGGGTACTGAGGGAGCACAAGCATGCCATTGGTTGGACAATGTCTGACATAAAGGGTATTAGCCTTGCATTATGCATGCACGGAGGAGGGACACAAGACTATCATGGAACATCAACGCCGCCTAAATCCAATCATGAAAGAGGTGGTGCGAAAAGAAGTGATTAAGTGACTGGACACATGTATAGTATTTCCTATCTCCGATAGTAAATAGGTAAGCCCCATTCAACGTGTACCTAAAAGAGGGTATGACTGTTGTAGTGAATGAACAAAATTAATTAATCACAACTAGGACTGTGACTAGTTGGCGAATATGCATAGATTATAGGCTGTTGAATAATGCTACACGAAAAGATCACTTCCCTATCCTCTTCATTTATCAAATGCTTGACAGGTTAGCCGGACAGGAATACTATTATTTCCTTGACGACTATTCGGGATATAATCAAATTGATTACCCCGGAAGATAAAGAAAAAACAACTTTTACATGCCCTTATGGCACTTATGTATTTAAGAGAATGCCATTCGGGTTATGTAATGCACCTACGACTTTTCAAAGGTGTATGATGACTATTTTCACTGATATGGTGGAACGGTTTGTGGAGGTCTTTATGGATGATTTTTCTATTTTTGGACCTTCTTTTGATGAATGCTTGACCAATCTTGCTAAAGTTCTTTCTAAGTGCGAGGAGACTAATCTGGTACTGAATTGGCAAAAGTGCCATTTTATGGTACGTGAAGGTATAGGCTGGGGCAAAAGGTGTCCAAAGATGGACTGGAAGTTGACAAGGCTAAGGCAGAAGCAATTGAAAAGTTTCTACCACCGATCTTAGTAAAAGGAGTTAGGAGTTTTCTGGGACATGCATGTTTTTATCGTTGATTTATAAAGGATTTCTCAAAATTTTCCTCTCTTTTGTGCAGGTTGCTAGAGAAGGATGTGCCGTTCAAGTTTGACGATGCTTATCTGAAAGCATTCGAGGAGCTAGAAAATAAGTTAGTGAGTGCACCAATCATAGTGGCTCCTGACTTAAACGAGACATTTGAGCTGATGTGTGATGCTAGTGATGGTGCGATTGGGGCCGTATTGGGTCAGAGGAGGAGCAAAATATTTCACTCCATTTACTATGCAAGCAAGACTCTCAAACCTACTCAAATAAATTATATTGTGACAGAAAATGAGTTGCATGCTGTAGTGTGGGAGTTCAATAAATTTGGGTCTATTTGGTTGGCACCAAAGTCATTGTCTACACAGACCATGCAGCCATCAAGTATTTGTTTGAAAAGAAAGATGTTAAACCAAGGTTAACCAGTTGGGTTTTACTCTTGCAGGAACTTTACTTGGAGATCTGAGACCGTAAGGGAACGGAGAATCAACTGGATGATCACTTGTCCAGGTTAGAAACTCAGAATCATGTAACTGAGGGAGATGTCATCAAGGAAACCTTCCCGGATGAGCAATTGTTGGTCGTTACTGCTGGGGAGGTTCTATGGTATGCAGATTTTGTGAACTATCTGGCAAGTGGAGAAATACCGCCCGATCTTAAACCTCATGCTAAAAAGAAGTTCTTGCGAGATGTAAGATCATATGTGAGGGATGAGTCGTTTCCGTTCAAATCTTTTACCGATCAGTTAAGGAGAAGATGTGTGCCTGAATCTGAAATAAATGCTATCACATATAAATGTCATGCGTCGTCTTATGGTGGTCGTCATGCGGGTGACAAAATGACAGCAAAGATGTTGCAATCGTGTTTCTATTGGCCTAGGTTGTTTGAAGATTCCGATGAGTTTGTGAGGAGGTGTGATAGGTGCCAGAGAACAGGAACAATTACGAAAAGGCATGAGATGCCATTGCATGGTATTATGGAGGTTGAAATTTTTGATGTGTGGGGAATTGATTTTATGGGTTTGTTTCCCTCATCCAGTGGGTATAAGTACATTTTGGTGGCCATTAACTGTGTCAAAGTGGGTGGATGCCATTTCTCTTCCTACCAATGATGCCAAAAGTGTGGTCAACTTTGTGAAAAAGCATATATTTACAAAGTTCACCCCGAGAGTGATGATAAGTGATGGGGGCACCCATTTCTATAACAATCTATTGGATAATTTCTTAGGAAAATACGGGGTCAAACATAAGGTTGCGACCGCTTTCCATCCTCAGAACAGTGGATAAGTTGAAGTGTCAAATAGAGAGATAAAGCAGATTCTAGAGAAGACGGTTAGTGCAAGTAGGAAATATTGGGCCGCAAAGCTTGATGATGCTCTATGGGCATACTAGACCACCTACAAAACTCCAATCAGAACCTCCCCTTACAAGGTTTTTTATGGGAAGGCATGCCATTTACTGGTAGAACTTGAGCACAAGGCT
This sequence comes from Nicotiana knightiana, assembly GCA_005239525.1. Lineage (NCBI taxonomy): Eukaryota > Viridiplantae > Streptophyta > Magnoliopsida > Solanales > Solanaceae > Nicotiana > Nicotiana knightiana. Next base: position 31,751 of record ML424792.1, read on the forward strand.
AATTGGACGATAAAGAAGCTGAACTTTGATGCAGAATTAGCGGGTAGAAAGTGGTTGATGCAATTAAATGAGCTTGATGAGTTTCTCTTGCATGCGTATGAGAATACCAAGTTATATAAAGAAAAGACCAAGCGCTGGCATGATAAACATATCCACCGTCGCAAGTTCGAACTGGGAAAATTGGTTCTTTTGTTCAATTCGAGGTTGAGACTCTTTTCGGCTAAGCTCAAATCGAGATGGTCGGACCCGTTTGAGGTAGTGAGATTCACTCCACATGGTGCAATTTAGTTGTGCGTCTTAGGTGGCGAGAGAACGTTCTTAGTGAACAGAAAAAGAGTAAAGCACTATTATGGAGGTGACTTTAATCGTCAGAAGTCGAAGGTGTTACTTGTTAATGATTAGACCAGATTCGGTGTCGTGGAGCGACGTTAAATCAAGCGTTTGTTGGGAGGCAACCCAACTATACTGCTTTCTGTTAGGTTTGATATTTTTCTTATTGTATTATTCTATAGTGTGGTTTTATTTTGCAGGATTTTGAGCAGAAAAGCCAGAGGAAATGTGCAAAGTGAGCTAGATGGTGAGAACTAGGTGTGGGGTTCTCACACAAAGGATCATACCTGGGGGAAGTCTGAGTACTCGTGAGCCTCTATTGCTTCGGCCTCTGGCCTTTCAAGGAGTTTCTTGTCCACACTTGTTATCATTTTGTTTTATTTGTGTTTTGGGAACACTTCACTCTTTTAAGTGTGGGGTGAGAGAATTTCTCTAGATAATTAGTAATTGTGTGTTAGAAAAATGTTTGCTTCTTGTTTTTGGTTTCGTAGTTGTGTAGTATAGATCCTACGAAAAATCGGAAAAACTAGAATAATTAGACCTTTCCCGAGGATGAATCTCATTCAACAGTTTTCTTGAGGGATTTAAAGTTGAAAGGAAAAAGAAAAAAAAATCGTTGTAGGTAGTGTAATAATTCCCCTTTAGTTTTTCTTTGTGCTGCGTTTCTTTTCCAAGGATTTTGTTTCAACCAGGTGTAGTTAATTTTATTTTTGTTTGGAGTAGGAGCCATTGTGCTGTGATTTGAATTGAAACAATATCTCTTGACTTTGTTATGCCTTGAAAATAGTGAGCTTTGGTTGTGACGCTTAGGCTCAGTTTTTTATCCTTGTAGAAGCACCTTAAATTGTATGATCTTAACTTTTCTTAACTGCTTTCATTAGAGTGTCTTGACAAGTCCAATCCTGAGTGAGTTATGTGCCATGTGTATGTGAGGGTTGTGTGTTATTCTGTGCATTGCATTTGATGTCTAGAACCTGCCTCGTGTGTTTGCAAAGCGAAATAGTAGTTTTGTTCAGTCTTGGAAGTGATATAGGCGTTTCTTTGTTGAGACTTGAGCCTGTAATCCTGTTTATTTTGCAATCACATACAAGCATTACCCATTTATTTGAACCTTTTCACCTCTCATGAGAACTTGAATTGTAATGGACTTTATAAAAGTTAAAGTATGGGGTAGTTGGTTTGGCTTTTGAGTGGAACTAATGAAATAAGGAGAAATGTGCACTAGTTTGAAAAAGTAAGAGCCACTTGAATTGAAAAAAGTAAATAAAAAGTAGTTGTATTGTTATGAAAAATATTCCTGATAGTGGTAACTCTTGATGTAATTGTGCTTAAAGAAGTATGGAGTTAATATACATTGATTTGAAGGTGGAGTTATAGTTTGACATAAGTGTGGTGTTTTAAATCTCCAAGTGTATGTATTAAAGTGCTTAGGGAGGTGTATTCACTCTTATATCTAAATGTATCATACCCGCCCCATAGCCTACATTACAACCAATTAAAGTCATACTTGATCCTAGACTGAGTGAGCTTGATTAGTAGAGTATTACACTATGGGCAAGCCTATGGTGCATCTTTTGTGGCATATGAATGTTATCTCTAAGAGTGAGCAAATTGTTTCTAGCTTGAGTTCCTAATTGTTCTTAAATTTTATTGTGTGTGGAACTAGTCTCTTTTGTTGTGTGAGGGCACTTGATTCATGAAGGAAAGGTAATGTCATTGACCCCTATGTTAGAGTAAGTGAGCGAGTTGTAAATAATGCGTGTTACTTGTGAGTCCAATCTTGAGGTGAAGATGTCACACTCTTGTGCTTAGTCTATTTTAATGATTCTTGGTGTTATGAGTTAAGAGAATATAAAGGTCGTGTCTATATAAAGTGTAGTTTGATTTCTCGAGGACAAGAAATGGTATAAGTGTGGGGTGTTGATGATTGGCTATAATCTCATATTTAGTCGCTTATCGCACTCTAATTTACTACACTTTAATTGAGTTTGAGCTTAGATCGCTGATGTTTTGCACTAATTGCGTGTTCTATGCCTTCTAGGAGTAATTCCGAACTATGTACATGTTATGGAACGAACTCGAGCTATTTGGAGCTTTGAAGTCTGAGTAAATGCCTAAGGGATTAAGCCGGGATTACGTTCGGGGGTCGAAAACCACGTCTGGATATCAAAATGTCAAGAAAAATCCGTGCTCTAAGAAAATGACACAACCGCGGCGCATGGCACACCACGGCTGTGTAAAATGATGTATAAAACCCTCAATTTGCATGCTCTCTGAAGTTCCCCATAGATGGCCCGCCTGGGGCTTTGCCCCATGCGGCACGCCTGTGCAATTTTTATAGAGCCGGAATCCTATTTCGCGCCAGAAAATACATGTAAAAACATTTTTTAGAGGACTTTTGACACACCTTAGACCGAAGGAGACTATTTTGGAAGGGAAAATACGTTGGGAACATTCTTGGAAAGAGAGAATCATTGGATTCTTATCTCCTTCATCTTTTCTTTGTAATTTGTCTATGCAAAATACTTGGAAAATTATTTTTACGAACATGGGTGGCTAAGCACTCAAGTTTCGAGGGTTGTGGTTGACATGCTTATTAACGTTTATTAATTACATCTTCGTTAATTCAGATTATCCTCTTGTGATTGTTTCTTTAATTCTAGTTTTAATTTGTGAATTGTTGCAGCTACCAATTCACCCTACTATCTATGCTATGCTTGGAAAACCCTTGTTTAGATTAGAATAGAATTAAAGAGAGCTTGTTTCTGAACCCGTCGCTCAAGGAAAGAATTCGCGGTTAGGATAGGAATATACCTAATAGTCTTGCTTAATTGAATGCCACATTATATTTGTTCATGATAAACTCAATACCATAGGAATACATGATAGTCTGATTTTGAGTCTTTGACCAATGGGGATCTTACATGCTTGAGTGTTGTTGATGATTGATGAAGTCCACAACACACCTCGATAGGAGATATGACACGATCATATGCAATATCAATTTAACCAACTATGGGTCGGGGTTGAATCCACATGGAGTTATAAGGGGTGTTAGGAGTATACACTTGAAGAAAGCGAATGGATTAACTAAATTTGCACTTCCAAAATTTTTTTATTTCTACTTCTATTATTACTCTAACAATTGTAAGCGAAAGAAAAGAAACTAGAAATGATCTTTGTTTTTGGTGTTTTTCTAAATAGTTAAAAAACCTAGGGATGTGACCATAACCTAAGTGTTCGCCGAATGGGTTAAAGACGCTAATACTTATTTTTTTGATTGGGATGTATTATAGCTCTCAGCTCTACACTGCCCATTCAATACCACTCAGTCAAAGAATGATTTTGCCCAATTTGGCTTTCTCAAGTCCAAATGGGTATCAAATAAAAAAGTTGATATGAATTTAAGTCGAGTTCTTACTATCTCTAGTTTGAACCCTTTAATTAGGCTAATCAAACTCTCAACTAACCGAATTCCTTGTTAGCCAAGTTATCCTAAACTAGGTCCCTCTTTCTCAAGTAGAGACTAAGTAAAAAAGGAATGAATCAATGTTTGGAAGCATTAATTCTAAAATTGAAGCATGAAATAAGCTAAATAATCAACAGCCAATCATAAAAACCATTAAATTAAATACCCATAAGGTTTACACACTAGGGTTGGGTGATAACCCTAGTAAGAATCTAGCTACTCATAGTGGAAATTGAAGAAACTAAAGAAGAAAAGCTAATTAAACTCATGATCAAAGATTAGAATGATAAAATATAATGTTTAAACACTAAAATAATCACAAACTTCCTACAATGGAAAAATGTAATGGCTACAACAACTCAAACATCGAAACATAAAACTGTGAAACTCGTCTATTTATAATGGCCCAAAATTCGCTGACAAAAATTATCCTCGGGAGGTTCTACGGACGCACAATTCCATGTGCATTCCACTGATTTCTTTAGTTGGAAAGAACTAGGATTCTGCAGGCGAATAATTTTGGATTGCAACTGCGAAGTATCTTCTGTGGCCGTACAATTCTTGTGCGGTCCGCACTTTAGCAAGGTGTCAGCGCTTGGTCTTTTACGCACTCTCTGAACTTTGAATCATTTGTCAATGAAAACCCTATTCTGCGGCTTCACAATTCATGTGCAGTCCGTACATTGACCAAAGTTCTGCTAGGTGCTTTTACTTGGTCTGCAGGCCGCAGATGGAATTCTGCGGTCCGCACTTTCTTCTGCGGCTGCAGAAATCCTTCTGCGGACTGCACTTCTTTGCTTCTGTGCCCTTTATTTCCTGGTGATTTGGAACACTCCTTTTTGAGTTGGATTTCATCATGGGATACCAAACTTCCAACATTCCTGCAATTTGTACAATTTCATTAGTTTCGGGAACATAAATCAATACTTTCGGACTAAAACAAAAGCAAAAAGGTGCTATAAGTAGTCAAAATCCCCACTTATCAACTCCCATAAACTTAAGTCATTTCTTGTCCTCAAGCAAATAAATTAGTTCCCACCCCCTTAAAGTTAACAGTCATTTTAGCGAGTCAAAGGTGAGCCATTCACATATCAGTTTGGACCAACAATTACCCACACTACTCATGATTTATCAACAAGGTGACAAGTCAAATATTCCTAAACATATAGTTCTAATGTGGCATTTGAGCTTCAAGAATTGACTTATTCATCAAGGACTCTTGTTCTATCATGTAGGCCATGGTGGACTCCAAACTCTTCCTCCTCTTCTTTCCATTTTCCAAGGTCACTTAAGAAATTAGCACTCAATCTGAAGATTCATGAAAGGCTCACTCATCTCTCATAAGAGAATGTCACAAGTACGACTTCAAGTACCATGTAGATCTCCACTAATATATGCTCACTCACTTTGAAATCAAGTAGTACTTATTTCGGGATGTTAATGAAAGCTTTTGGATTAGGGTAGGATACCATATGGATAAGTGGTTACACCTTTCCTTAAGCACTCAACACTTGCATTTCTCGGCTCACAATTGCCAATTCTTATAGGCACTTTCATTAAATTAGGGACTAGATAGACTTAATATCACTCTTTCTTGTTCATCTAGTTCTTTTTTTTCCCTTCTATTTTTTATCAATGCTTGGGATCATTACCTCTTTGTGAATACATCAACCCTTCCACTTATTCACGTTTTGCATTTTTCTTTTTGTTCGTTTCTTTTCTTGCCTTCTCTTTCATAAAGATCATTTATGTTGTCTTTATTGTGCCTTGATACCTTTTTAAAATTCCTCATCTCTCTCCCAAACTTTTGTTTTAAGCCATTTGTTTCACAAGAGTGTTAAGGAAAGTCTGGGTGCCAAGAGAGGGTCACGACAAAACGGGTAAAGGCTTATAACATGGGTATCAAATGAGAAAGGCTAGAGGCTCAAAGGGGTCGACTAGGGGTAATGACATTGGTTGAAAATATAAAACTCAATGGGGCCAAGGAGAGCCTACAATCACTTCTCAACCTAAGCAAAACATAGTATTTCTCCTTGAAACACATTCGAGCAAAGTTCTAGACCCTTCGCACGGATACTTAGACTAGCAACAATTCATCTCGCCCCTCATGCAACTAGATTTTAAAAGAGGATAGAGTCGAGAGCCTAAAACGACTACATTCAAGTTTAAAGATCACTATGGTCCAGTTAAACCACTCGATGATTACCAAATTCAACTCAAGAATTACAAAGTCACTAACTAGAGTAATTTCTTTTAAAAACTTTGTCTCTAAACATAAGCACGTAGTTAAGTGTGTTGGTGTCGATTGAAGCATGGTTGACTGTTCGAGCATGACTTAATTAGGTCTTTTTATTCGTTACTGCTACTATTATTACCTAAACACAAAAACGGAGTCATTCCCTTAAGAAGGTTGTCACACCATATATCGTCGGGGAGAGTCACCCGGTTCACACGATAACTACCTTTGGAAAGAACCGTTGCATTAAGAAAACCAAAGGCTTATTATCTACTAAAGCATAAAAAGAAGCTACTTAAAATAATAAGAACTAATATGGAAAACAAAGATAAAGAAGCTAACAAGAAAAAACTACTAAAGATAGAATGAATACACATAATAAGAAAGAGAGAAAATAGACAAATACAAATAAGAAATGAAAAAGTATCATCAAATTATTACAGTCCAAATGTATCAAAGTGCATCAAATGTGTCAAATAAACTCCAATCCTCCCCTCTCCGGAATAAAAGTAAGCATTGTCCCCAATGCTTAGCAAAATAAGGGTAAGAGAGGAGAGGGTGATCAAAACTCCCTCCATATCAGCCAACTGAATCTCATCATCCTCAAGTGTAGGTGTTGTTGGGTTGGCGAACATCTCACGCGCTGCCTCAGCAGTGTCGGCAGCAAAGTCTGACTCTTCAGATTGGCCAGCTGGTGCTACCGATGCAGATGGGGCTGAAGGATCTTAGGAGAACTTGTGCAGGTCAAGCAGCATATCAAAGGGAAGGTCTCCGGTTGTAGAAATTGTGGTCACCTCTCTCCAGAGCTTGTCCACTGATTTCTTGATCACCTGGGACTTCCTCATCTTCTTTACTTCCTTTCCCATCTCTTCAATCACCGACCCGTGTTGTACCAAGGTATCATGATTGTCTTCTGGTTCTCCAAAATCTTCTTCAGTGTCTCATTAATGGTAGAAGGAGCCTGAGGTGCCTGAGAAGTGGACTGCGCTGCAATAGTACTGGACATGTTAGACAACTTTTCAGTAGATGTCTGCATCATGTTGTTGAGACTCGCCAATGTCTGGGAGACTCGCAACACAAATAGTGGGGATGTGGGCATGGGCACTGTATTTAGAGAAACTCTAGGGGTTGTGGTAGTAGTTGTGGATGATGGCAGAGGCATAACTACGACACTAGAGGAAGGCTCAATTGAGGTGGATGGAATATCTGTTATCTCATAAACTACCACTGCTGGATCATTAGATTAACGTGTTGTGGTAGGAAGCTGGGCTTTTTTCTTCAGGTTGCTTGCATCTGTAAGTGAATACCAATCGAAGGGATTCTTCACCTTCACCTTGGTATCAAAAACCCTCGGCTCTACCTTAGCATCAGTCAGATACTCTGTAATAGTGTTGGGATAAGGGTAGGACGAGCTATCCTGCCGTGCGATCATTGAGATGTTGGCCGACATCACAACACTTATATTGATTGGGTACCAGCCATAATAGAAGCCACAAGGACTGCCCTAGGAATAGGAAGTCGAGTATTGTTCTGACATGGATCAAACCTGCTATAAACAAAGTTCAGCCACCCTTTTGCCTCAAAACTCAAAGTGTTCTGCTGAATAGGAATTCTAGCAGTAATCCATGGTGGTGGTGGCCCTGGAGTTGCTAGAATCTCAGCCAACCAAGGTCGTACTTCCTCCTACAGTGTGCACTTCCCCAGATACTCCTTCGGTTCCACATAGTCAAAGCCCAAATACGCATTTAACATATGTTGATCAAACCCCACCTTAAGGTTGCGCACGTTGGTCACCTTCATCCCTTTATTTATAAGAGTCTCATTGGCATAGAATTCCCAGACGACGTATTCTTTGGCATCCTTTACCCTCTGGGTGAACCACATCCACCCCTTCGTTCCTCGAACTGTCTCAGTATAGGTGGGTTATAGTTTTCCATGTCTTTCAACAAAAACTTTCGCTCAAAAGTTAGCAACATCACTGGCCACCACATACGGAAACTGGTGAAGGCGGCTAGGATGACAAAGCGATCCTCCCAAACCTCTTTCTTCTTTGATCTTTCAAGGTTGGAAGCTGTAGCATCTCCCCCTCTGCCATCATATGGGATATCAGGTGTAACCTATGCCTCAGGGACTAGCGTAGCTGATCGCTCAAAATCCTGACTAGCACTCTCCAATCCATCAGAAGTACTGTGAGATGAAGACAGATCGTCTCTGAGCTGGTATCTCCCTTGCAACCTCGACTGTGTGGCGGGCTACTACTGAACAGAGGATGAGTTGCCCTTTGACACTTCCCTATATGGGACATATGGGTTAGTCTTAGAGAGGTTTGCACCTTTCCCTCTGCCATCAGTTGCTTTCTTTCTTATTGTCTTTTGCTATCCAAGGGGCAAGGCAATTTTTCCTCGGCCCCGAGAAGGTTCACCTCTCCCTTTTGATTTGTCGCCTAATGATCTTGATTGAACAATTGTCTATATCAATCAGAGGTGATTGTTATTTGCAGTTCGATGTTCAAACATATACAAGACACATGTAAGTAAAGGATAAACCATAAGACACAATAGGGGAGTACAATTAAATCATGCTTGCAGGGAATGTAATCTGTGGTCCGCATCATTTCACTTGCGGTCAAAGATGTGAACTCGCGGACCACATATTTTCTTGTGCGGCTGCAGAAGTGAAGTGCAGTGCGCACAATTTGACTTGTGGCCACACCTCCGAATCCCAAAAATGATAAATCTGTGATAAAAGATAATTAACCAATATGCGTCTGCAAGAGGATTTCTGGGGTCCACATAATTAGACTTGCGACCGCACATTGGAGTCTCAAAATGAGTAGTCTCTGATGACAGAAGATGTGCTATTATGCGGCCACAAAGGGAATTCTTCGGTCCACACATTTTAACTTTAAGCCGCAGATTCCTTCTTCTCTGAGTTGCCTAAATTCATCATCTATGAATGACACAAATTCAAGTGCGGCTGTAGATTTCAAAAGTTACGTACATACCACATTTTTCTACTTAGTTTTGTTAAATTACTTACACAATTAGACATGGAAACATTGTAGAAACATGAAATTATACTAACCAGTCCCCGTAGAGCATGTGTCAAGTTAACCAAGTTCATTTCTACCCCACATATACATAAAATTGAACTTCAATTATTGATGGCCTAAAAAGAACTAAAAATATACAAATTCAACTAACTAAAAAGATTATTATGAAATTGAAGCATATCGGATAGAATGAGTGCAATGAGTGACTAATCAAGGAGGCTTTGTGTGTGGACAGTGAAAATTTTCAAAAAAACATAACAGGGTACAATGTTTATTCAAAGCGGGAAAACTGTAAAGTGAGGCCTACGATGAAAAAGGGCGAGTGCAGCCGCACATTTTCATGTGCGGCCCGCACTCTATCACCTTCAGACCTCATCTCAGAACCTCATTTGCGGTCCGCACATTTTCAAGTGCGGCCATAAATTTCACTTGCGGTCGCAGATCGACCTTCACACTGACAAGCTTATACTTGAGAGAATTGATATTTTTGACATCTCAATTGTGCGGTTCGTAAGAGGAATGTATACTCGCAATGCTCTTCTGCTGTAGCACAATGAAATGTGCGATACGCACAAATAAAGTGTGGTCCGCACAGTTTTTGAATACTTAGCCATATTTTGTCCACAATTCCTTTAAGTCACACTCATCCCTGTAACAGACTTCAAATCAAGTTAGAATAAAAATAACACCTAACTACAAAAGAAAAAGGAAAAGAAACATGTGTTGTCTTCTAAGAAGCGCCTGATTTAACGTCTTGGCACGATGCAGAATACCCTCAAGTGAAATGAATGACCTCCACGATGTGGCTATCTCCAACTTTTTCCAAGTAGTGCTTCACCCGGTGACCATTGACTTAGAATACTTCATTGTTTTTTTTCTTCAAGTCTAATGGACCAAAAGGTGTCATGCCCACAATTTCAAAAGGACCACTCCATTTGGATTTTAGCTTCCCGGAAAACATACTCAACCTTGAGTTAAGCAATTTCATTTGCGGGCACAAACGTGAACTCACACACTGCACATTTTTGTTGTGCGGTCGTAGAAGTTAAGTGTGGTCTGCACAATTTGACTTATGGTCGCACCTCTGAATCCCGAAAATGCTAACTCTCTGATGACAGAGAATTGGACAATCTACAGCCGCAAGAAGATTTCTACGCTCCGCACAATAGACTTGTAGTCGCACATTGGAGTCTCAAAGTGAGTACTCTTTGATGGCAGAAGATGTGTTGTTCTGTGGTTGTAAAGGGAATTCTAGACCGCGAAATTTCATTTGTAGCTGCAGATGTAAACTCACAGACCATAGTGTTTTGTTGTGCGGCCGCGGAAGTGAAGTGTGATCCGCACAATTTGACTTGCGGCCACACCTCTAAATCCCAAAAATGTTAACTCTCTGATGACAGAGAATTGACCAATTTACAGCCGCAAGAGGATTTCTGAAGACGGAACAATTAGACTTGTGTACGCACATTGGAGCCTCAAAGTGAGTACTCTCTGATGACAGAAGATGTGTTGTTTTACGGACGCAAAGGAAATTCTACAGTCCGCACATTTTAACTTGCAGCCACAGATTCCTTCTTCCCTGAGTTGCCTAAACTCGTCATCTACGAACTGTACAAATTCAATTGCGGCCACAAATTTCAAAAGTTACACACAAACCACATTTTCTACTTAGGTTTGTTCCATTTCTTGTACAATTAGACATGGAAACATTGTAAAAACATGAAATTATACTAACCGAGTCCCCGTAGAGCATGTATCAAGTTAACCCAGTTTAGATCTAGCCCACTTATAAATACAATGGAACTCTAATAACATATTAAAAAACAGAACTAAAATCTACAAATTAAACTAACTAATAAGATTATTATTAAATTGAAGCATACCAAATAGAGTGAGTGCAATGAGTGACTAATCGAAGAGGTTTCTTGTGTGGACAGTGAAAATATTCAAGAGAACATACGAGGGCACAATGTTTGTTCAAAGCGGGAAAAATGTAAGGTGAGGCCTACAGTGCTATTTATACCAACTATTGGATAAGGGGAAAAAAGGGTGAGCGTGGGCGCACATTTTCATGTGCGGTCCACACTCTATCACCGGAGGACCTCATCTCAGAACCTCATCTACGATCCGCGTATTTTTAGGTGCAGCTACAGATTTCACGTGTGGTCGCAGATCCACCTCCGCACTGACAATCTTAAACTTCAGAGAGTTGGTATTTTTGACATCTCAATTGTGCGGTCCGCAAGAGGAATGTGCGTCCGTAATGCTCTTTTTCTATAGCACATATAAATGTGTGATCCTCACAAATAAAGTGCGGTTCACACAATTTTTGAATACTTATCCATATTTTGTCCACAATTCCTGTAAGTCACACTCATCCCTGTAGCACATTTCAAGTCAATTTAGAATAAAAATAGCACCTAACTACAAAAGAAAAAGGAAAAGAAATATGGGTTGCCTCCCAATAAGCGCCTGATTTAATGTTGTGGCACAATGCAAAATACTTTCAAGTGAAATGAATGACCGCCACAACATGGCTATCTCCAACTTTTCCCAAGTAATACTTCACCCGATGACTATTGACTCAGAATGCTTCATTGTTTTTGTTCTTCAAGTGTAATGCACCAAAAGGCATCACACCCACAATTTCAAAAGGACCACTCCATTGGAATTTTAGCTTCCCCGGAAACATCCTCAACCTTGAGTTAAACAACAATACAAGATCGTCCACCTTGAGCTCCTTGTTCCAAATGTACTTGTCATGAAGATATTTCATCTCTTTTATGTAAAAGGGTGAACTTTCATAAGCATGGTACCGGAACTCATCCAATTCATTCAAGTGTGAAACCCTCATGTTAGTGGCTACATTCCAACCAAGATTCAACTTCTTTAGAGCCCACATGGCCTTGTTCTCTAGCTCCACTAGAAGATGACAAGCTTTCCCGAACACCAACCGGTATGGTGACATTCCGATTGGTGTTTTGTAAGTTGTCTGATAAGCCCATAATGCATCATCAAGCTTTTTGGACAATCTGTCCGATTAGCGTTTATTGTTTTGGAGAAGATACTCTTTATCTCCCAATTAGAAACTTCCACTTTCCCACTAGCTTTTGGGTGATAGGGAGTCGTGACTTTGTGAGTAACACCATAATTGCTAAGTAAAGTGTTGAAAGCCTTGTTGCAAAAATGTGCCCCCATCACTTATAATTGCACGCGGAGTACCAAACTTTGTGAAATTATTCTTCTTGAAGAATGCCACCACACTTCTCACCTCATTGTTGGGTAAAGCAATGGCCTCAACCCATTTGTACACATAATCCACTGCGACCAAAATGTAGGTGTTTCCACAAGAACTCATAAAAGGGACCATGAAGTCAATACCCCACTTATCAAAAATATAAATCTCCAAAATGGTTGTGAGAGGCATTTCATTTTTCTTTGAGATTCCACGGGCCCGTTGACGTTCATCACATGTTTTCACTAACTTACTTGCATTCTTGTAAAGGGTGGGCCAATAGAATCCACAACTAAGCAATTTGGTTGATGTTCTCGCTCCATCGTGATGGCCACCACATGGTGAAGAATGACAAGCCCAAAGAATTTCACCTTGCTCTTCTTCCATTTTACATCTTCTAATCACCCCATCCGTATAATTCCAAAAAAGGTATGGTTCATACCAATAATAATCTTGAAAATCCCGGTTGAGCTTCTTCCTTTGGTTTGAAGAGAACTCATCCTGAATGATTCCACACACAAGAAAATTTGCTCTTCCGGGAAAGATGATCCGCGAACCATGGATACTCTTTTGGTTTATAAGGTAACGAAGCATTGCATGATCTGTGTGGACAATGACTTTTGCACCATCAAGTACAGGCGGAACTTCTCAATTAGAAACACACTAGCAAGGAGCTCTTTCTCCATAAGCGTATGGTTGGCTTGGGCACTATTCATGGTCTTGCTAGCATAGTAGACCGGATGAAAAATCTTGTTGATGCATTGCCCCAAAATAGCTCCAACCACTACGCCACTTGCATCACACATGAGCTCAAAAGGCACACTCCAATTTGGACCGGTGATGATTGGAGTAGTTGTCAACTTGAGCTTCAACAATTCAAAAGCTCTCATACAATCATCATTGAAGTTAAACTTAGTATCCTTCCCAAGAAGCTTGCACAACGGGTTCACCCCTTAGGAGAAATCTTTAATGACGCGCCGGTAAAAACCCATGTGGCCTAAGAAACTCTGCACACCTTTCACCGAAGTTGGAGGTGGAAGTTTAGAAATCACCTCAATCTTTGCCTTCTCAACTTCAATTTCATTCCTTGAAATATTTTGTGGCCAAGGACAATGCCTTCCTCGACCATGAAATGACATTTCTCCCAATTGAGCACTAAAATGGTTTCTTCACGTCTAGCCAACACTTTGTCCAATTTTTCGATACAATCATCAAAAGAATCTCCAACCACCAAGAAGTCATCCATGAAAAGTTCAAGGTATTCCTCCACCGTGTCTGTGAAAATAGCCATCATACACCGTTGAAAAGTCGCTGGTGCATTGCACAAACCAAATGGCATCTGCTTGAAAGCAAAAGTACCGTAGGGACATGTAAATTTTTTTTAACCTTGATCTTCCGGAGAAATGATAATTTGGTTGTAGCCCGATTATCCATCAAGAAAGTAATAGAAAGCACGTTCGGCCAATTTATTGAGCATGTGAACTAAGAAAGAAAGAGGAAAGTGATCCTTCCTTGTAACTTTGTTGAGCTTTAATTGGTCCATACACACCCTCCAACCGGTCACCGTTCTTTTAGAAATCAATTCATTCTTGTCATTGGACCACCTTCATACCTCCCTTATTTGGGACACATTAAACTGGAGAAGTCCATGAACTATCGGAGATGGGTTAGATAACCCCGACATCCAACCACTTCATAATATCCTTTTTGACAACTTCTTGCGTAGCCTCATTGAGTCTCCTTTGATGTTCAATAGATGGTTTGGCGCCATCCTGCAATTTGATCTTATGCATGCAAAATGTGTGTCTTATCCCCTGAATATCTGCCAAGGTCCACCCAATAGCCCTTTTACTCTTTTGTAGAACTGCCAATATGGAATTTACCGGCACGTTAGTCAAACAAGAGGAAAGAATAACTGGTAAAGAAGACCAAGGACCATGAAATTCATACCGAAGATATGGAGGCAATGGCTTCTACTCCAAGGTAGGAGGCTCTTCAATAGAAGTCTTTGTAGGACAAGTTATCCTATTTCAAGATCCAAGGATAATTTTCGGGGTACATAGTTGTACGACCCCATTCCTTGCAAAGAGTTCACACATTCCATGAAGCCATCCATCTCGTCATCATCAAATTTGAGCAATACGGCCTCCAACATATCACCAATATTAATTGTAGCACTTGTTTCATCAACATTAACATCGGTCACCAAGTCCATAAAAGAACACACCTCATTGCTATTTGGTTGCTGCATGGACTTACATAAATGGAATACCACTTTTTCATCACCAACCCATAAGGTAAGTTCTCCCACTTCAATATCACAAAGAGACTTCCATGTAGCGAGGAAAGGTCTCCCAAGAATAATCGGCACTTCATAATCAACCTCGCAATCTAAAATGGACAAATCCACCAGAATAATGAATTTATCAACACCAAACAAGACATATTCAATAACTCCCAAGGCCTCTTCATATACGATCGGCCATTTGAAATCTCATAGAGGTGGGTCTTGGTTTCCCAATTCTCAAAGTCTTGAAAACCGAGTAGGGCATCAAATTGATACTTGCCCCAAAATCACAAAGAGCTTTAGCAAACTCGGCACTTCTAGTTTTACAAGGAATCGTGAAAGCATTGGGATCCTCCAACTTAAGATCCATTGAATGCAGAATTTCACTCACTTGATGAGTGACTGTGATGGTTTCAAAATTCACTGGCCGCTTCTTTGTCACAATATCCTTCATAAACTTTTCATAACTGCGCATTTGTTCCAAAACTTCAACTAATGGCACATTGATTGTGAGACTCTTTATCATTTGAATGAACTTCTTGAGTTGATTCTCACCATTTTTCTTGGCAAGTCTTTGAGGTATGGAGATGGAGGCTTAGGCAATGGTGCCTTAGCCTTTTGCACTACCGACTCTGGTATGTCAATAATGTGTTCCCTAGATGGGTTCACCTCCTCTTGAGTCTCTTGCATGCTATCATTAATATCAATCCGAACATCATCATTAGGTTGCACCACATCGTTCAAGATCTCTTCTTCTTGCATCACTTGATCAGCATCAACAAGTTACCTTCCATTTGAGGTGGGTGCATTCCCACATCTTCCACTTCTCGTGATAACCTCCATGGCATGACCCCTGTTGTTACCACCATTTGGGTTTACCACTGTGTCACTCGGTAGTGTCCCCTTAGGACGAGAATTAAGAGCTTGAGAGATTTTCCCTATTTGAACTTATAGGTTTCAGATTGATGTGTTGTGTGAGGCCAGTTAGGCATCCGAATAGGAATTCCTTTCCATCATTTGCTTGAACATATTTTCAATACGCCCTATCTAATTGTTTGAAGAACTTGAACCATGAGAAAGATAAGGAGGCGAGTTGCTCGGTTATTGGTACATCGGGGGCCTTTGAAAACTTGACACCCGGTTACCTTGATATTTGCCCGTCCGCTTGATTGTTCCCCCCCCCCACCCCACCCCAATTTTCTTGGTTATTTCCATTCCAATTTCCTTGATTGTTGTTGTTATGCTAATTCCCTTGGTTGTTTCCACCATTCCAATTTCCTTGATTTCTAGAATTCGAATTGCCTTGATTGTTTTGAGGTCGCCATTGTTGTTGGCTTGAGCCTTGGAAATTATTTCTTTTCCCTTTAAATGTGTTCACATATTGCACTTCTTATTCTTTCATTATAGGAATCATAAGGTTCCCACCAGCAAGTTGATTCACTACACATTGGATGGTTGTGTTCATCCCACGATAGAAGGTTTGTTGAATCATGTTTTTCATCATATTGTTGTTGGGACATTCCTTATCCATTGTTCTATAGCACTTCCATATCTTGTGTAGTGGTTCACTAGGCTCTTGATTGAAAGACAAAATCTCATCTCGAAGTGTAGCCATGTGTCGGGGAGAGAAGAACTTAGCTATGAACTTTTCCACAAATTCATCCCAAATGTTAATTGAATGGTTCAACAATTGTTCCAACCAATATAAAGCCTTCCCCCGTAGAGAGAATGGTAAAAGCCTTAGCCTCAATGCATCCTCTAAGACATTGGTTTGCTAGCTCCCCCAACAAGTGTTCACAAACCCCTTCAAATGTCTATAAGCATTCTGTGTTGGAGCACCGGTGAAGAATCCCCATTGTTCAAGCTAAGTGAGCATCACATTTGTTATTTGGAAGTTGCCTGCCCTAACACGGGGAGGGACTATTTCACTAGCAATATCCAGTGTGGAGCCGCTCGTGGTGGAGGTGGGGGTGGAGCGGTTACATTGTCATGAGGCACCCGGCCTCTTCGATTGGCTTAAGGTTCAAGAGGAACCTCCTCTACTTACTCATCCTCGCCATCCACATCCCCCAAAGGCACATTTCCGAGATCATTGTTTTCCTCCTTGATTGTACCTAAAATTTTCTCCCACAAGTTAGTAACATGGAAGGAAAAGAAGATATTCCAAAAATAAACCCAAATATATAGCTAACACTATTTTAAATTTTTGGCAACGACGCTAAAAATGAATGACGTCCACAATACACCTTGATAAGAGATATGATACGGTCATATGCAATATAATTTACCCAACTGTGAATCGGGGTCGAATCCACAGGGAGTTATAAGGCTTGTTAGGAGTATACACTTGAAGAAAGCGAATATATTAACTAATTTTGCACTTCCACAAAAGCTTTTGATTTCTACTTCTACTATTACTCTAACAATTGTAAGATAAGGAAATAAATACTAGAAATGAATGATTGTTTTTGGTGTTTTTCCAAATAGTTAAAAATCCTAGGGATCTGACCATAACCTAGGTGTTCGCCGAATGGGTTAAAGACGCTAATACTTGTTTTGTTGATTGGGGTATATTATAGCTCTCAACTCTACATTACCCACTCAATACCTCTCGGTCAAAGAGGGATTTTTCCCAATTTGGATTTCTCAATCAAATGGGTATCAAATAAAATAATTGATATGAGCTCAAGTCGAGTTTTTACTATCTCAAGTTTGAACCCTTTAATTAGGCTAATCAAACTCTCAATTAACCTAATTCTTTGTTAGCCAAGTTATACTAGACTAGGTCCCTCTTTCTCATGTAGAGACTAAATAAAAAAAAGGCATGAATCAATGTTTGCAACCATTAAGAGGGTTTTCAATGTTCCTGCTAGGACAACCTTAGCGAGGATTTTTGATACTGTGAATCCAGTTGTGCAAGCTTATAATAAGCTGGATCATCCTACTTCTACAACTGGTGATTTAACTAAAAACCCATTTGATTTTAATGATAAAGTAGTGAATCATGAATTGCAAGAACATGTAGGCATTGAAGTGTTGGAGGGTGCAACCGATAAAGGTTCCAAGACAGTGAATAAGGAAACTAAATCGCATGCTCCAGCTCGAGTTGAACATGTTGTTACTAGGTGTGTAAAGTCTACTGGTGTGGAGAATGTAATTGTGGATAGAGCTTCAGGAATGGGTGGTAATTATATGGTTAAAGGAGCTGGGCAGGTACTTGAAGCAGTAAACAATACAAAAGCGGGAGACTGGTCAAAAGCAGCTTGAATGTGAACCAGCATAAAAAACAAGTCATTCAAAAACACCAGACAGTGCAAAAGAGAAGCAGAAATCAGAAGCTAAACATGCTATGTTGAGACATCAACCAGCTGCTGAAATTGCTGGTTCTAAAACTACAGCTCGGAAACAGATTTCTCAGGTTTTAGAGGGGGAAAAGTAGGCTGCTAATGGCCCTGGTGTTGAGTGTGTTCAAGCTAGCATTACAGATAATCCTATAGTTGCTGGACACATTAAAACTAGACAGGAGAAGGTAATAACAGAACGAAAGGAGGAAAAGGTTGGACAGGTGTTTTCCAATACAGGCAGAACTGGTGCAATTTCATCAAATGTAGGTGCACAATCTAGTGCACATTATAATTCGAATGCTAATGATGTTTTGATGGTTGAGGATCAGTTAGTAAGTGCAACATTGAGAAGGAATCAAAAAATAAGAAAGGGCAGTTTGTGGTCATTCAGGATGAGTGCAAAGTATCCAGGAACTCTATTGCACCTTCTACTGTTAATCTTACTGCAATTGGAGCTAAAATTCTGGAAAGCATGAATCCTTTGCAAGTTCTACTTGGGCTTTTACCTAATCCAATGAAATAAGTGTCTCTTCAAGAGGTGAAGGAAAACAATGGCATCGTCAGGATCGGTTTGAATACATCCCAAGATGATATCCTCTCCAATGATTTGTTTGATCGATCTAGCAACATGTTACAAGTTTCAAACAACCAACAAATTTTATCCATAACGTCGGCAACAAAACAACCAAAAGGAGGGGCTAACCGCACAAGAGAACAACATGAAGACACGATGAGTGAAGACGAGTTAAGTGATAAACTTGTCCAGAATTTTAACGAGCTACAGGAGGCAGTTATCTCAAAGCATAAGACATGGAATGACCAAGTAGAAGAGTATGACGAAGGTGAAGAAAATTATGTTGGTGATTCACAGGAGCTAAACACTGAAGAAACTGGTTCGTCAACACGACAAGGTGGTATAGAAAAGGAAGGGGTTGTAGCTGTGATTGAGCAGGTTACTAATCCATCTCCTAGGGTGCAAATCAAGACAAAGCTACGTCCTAATACTTCTGCTTTTTTCCTAATGGACAACAACTATCAGGTGCGGTGTCTAAGATAAATTCAGTTAAAAAATCCATTGAACAGGTAGCTAATACAAGTGGAGTGGCTGCACAATATAACTTGACTCCTACAAACATCCTCCAAGATCTTGTATCTCATGACATGGATACTTTAAAAGCCATTGGTAATCGGAGTAATGAGAAAGCAGCTCTAGTGCCCGGATACAATCCTATTGATGCATTTAGGGTGGATATGGTCAAGATTGGTATGAAGAAGGGGAAGAGAATGAAATACTGGATGCATCTTTTAAAATGTAGCTAGGGAGGGAGATATTTCACCTAGACATATGAGAACTTGATCCACCAAAAACAAGAAGAAGACTCACGAGAGGCAACATAGCTGGGATGTCAAGGTAACACAAGAGGTTGTCTTTAGGAAACCTCCAATGAGAGTTGAAAAGCAAAAGGTGGATGCCCCTACCACCTCCACAAGGTCAAAATAGATCAAAGAAAAAATGATGAAGTTCGAAGAGTTGTTGAAGATAGTTGAAGAAGAAGTCAAGGAGTTACATGTTGAAGAGTTCACAAGGTTTAAGAAAGAGAGGCAAGACTCTAATTTTTATCTTGTTTTATTTTATCATTTTATAAGTATTACCATACGTAATATCATCATAGAGTATGTTATAAACTCTAATGATCATAGAGTATCTAGTTCGTTCTAGTTCGTATTTCTTCATGCTTGCTAGTAAAAAAGCCATTAATTCTAAAATTGAAGCATGAACTAAGCTAAATAATCAATACGCAATCATAAACAAGAATTAAATTAAATACCTATAAGGTTTACACATCAACCTTAGTAAGAATCTAGCTTAGAAGGAATCGAAGAAAATAAAGAAGAAAAGCTAATTAAACTCATAATCAAAGAGTAAAATGATAAAATATAATGATTAAACACTAAAATGATCACAAACTTCCTAAAATGGAAAAATGTTACAGCAGCTTAAACTTCAAACTTAACCTAAAAATGTGAAAATCGTCTATTTGTAGTGGCTCAAAATTTACTGACAAAAATGCCCCTCGGGAGGTTTTGTGGCCGCACAATTCCATGCGCGGTCTGCAGATTTCTTCAGTTGGCAGGAACTATGATTCTACACCCGCACATTTCTGGATTGTGGTTGCAAAGTATTTTATGCGGCCGCACAATTCTTGTGCAGTCCGCACTTCAGCAAGGAATTAGGGCTTGGTCTTTTGCACTCTCTCTGAACTTTGAATCAGTTGTGCGGACTGCACTTCTTTTCTTCTGTGCCATTTATTGCCTTGTGATTCAGAACACTCTTTTTGAGTCGCAATTTATTATGGGAGACCAAACTTCCAACATTCTTGCTATTTGCACAATTTGATTAGTTTCGGGAACAGAAATCAATATTTTTGGACTAAAAAAGTAAAAAGGTGATAATAAATAGTTAAAATTCTCACTTATCAATGATGATGCAGAGCTGTGGCACAGAAGATTGGGACATGCAAGCTTTTCGTTGCTAAACAAGCTGGTCAAAAAGAACCTGGTTCATGGGCTGCCTAAGTTAAGGTTCAAATTTCACGGGGTGTATGATGCATGTGTAAAGAGGAAAGAAAGTCAGGTCCTCCTTCAATCCCAAAAAAGGAAGTAAGCACCTCAAACCCACTTGATCTCCTCCATATGGATCTGTGTGGACCTATGAGGGTGCCAAGTAGAGGAGGAAAGAAGTACATTTTCGTCATAGTTAATGACTACTCCAAATTCACATGGACTTTGTTCCTTAGAACCAAGGATGAAACTTTTCCTGTTTTTGCTGCTTTTGTGAAGCAGATTCAAGAGAAGATGAGCTATAATGTTGTGAGTATAAGATCTGATTATGGCAGAAACTTTGATAATGTGAAATTCGATGAATTTTGTGCTGAAAATGGTATAAGTCATAATTTTTCAGCTCCCAAAACACCCTAACAAAATGGTGTTGTGGAGAGGAAAAAAACACCCTATTTTTGTGCAAACGCAGTCAACACTGCTTTCTATTTGGTGAACAGGTGCATGATCAGGTCCCTTTTGAGAAAAACCCCGTATGAATTTCTGAACGGGAGAAAACCCAAGCTAACTCACTTGAGAACGTTTGGCTGCAAATGTTTCGTTATAAATAATGGTAAGGAAGATTTGGAAAAATTTGATGCTAAGAGTGATGAAGGTATGTTTCTTGGATATTCCTCACAAAGAAAAGCATACAAGTTCTACAACAAAAGAACTCAATGTGTTAAAGAAAGTATACATGTAATCTTTGATGAATCAGACCACTTATGTGGGAAAGATTCACATGATAAGATTGATCAAGACTTAGAACATTCAAAGGTTCCTGGAAAAGTCATTGATATGGAAAATGGAAAGGATGACATGATGAATCAAGTCAAGGAATCCAACGAAGAAGATGCAGCAGAATCTCCAGCTGATACACAAGAACTCGGTTCCTCTATCACAAAAACTGAAGCAGATAACAGAGTTTATGATGTCGTGCATGGAACTCATGATGCTGACTTGAGAAGCGGCATTCACTCCTCTATTGATGCCAAAAATGGATCCCATTTAGAGAAACCTAGGTCTTATCACAATGAGATTCAGGTGTCTAACTCGAAGCACAAAAGTTCACATCCTCTCCAAAATGTGACCATTCCTCTTGATTCAGGAATTCAAACCAGATCAAAGAGAAGAAGCTCTCTTACCCTCTCAGCTTTTCTTTCTCAAATTGATCCCAAGAATTTGAAGGAGGCATTGAAAGATGCTGACTGACTACTGCTATGCAAGATGAACTCCATAAATATAGAGGAACTGCGTACGACACCTGGTTCCTCGACCTTTAGAAAGAACTATTATAAGAACCTGGTGGGTGTTCAGAAACAAGCTTGACAAGTTTGGGAATACAACAAGGAACAAGGCCGGGTTAGTAATGCAAGGTTACAAACAAGAAGAAGGGATCTACTACGATGAGACATTTGCCCTATTTTCTCGAATGGAAGCCATTAGAATCCTCATTGACTTTGCATCTCATATGGAATTCAAATTGTTTTAAATGGATGCAAAAGTGCATTTCTGAATGGATATTAAATGGAAGAAGTCTTATTAAACAACCACCTGATTTTGAGTGTCATGAGCATCCTGAACATGTATTCAAAATTGACAAGGAATTATATGGGATGAAACAGGCCCCTCGTGCATGGTATGGAAGTTTGTCTAAATTCCTTCTTTAAAAAAGGCTTTACAAGAGGAAAAATGGACAACACCCTATTTCTGAAGACACGGGGGAGGAACTTGCTCATTAGTAGATCATATCTGATTCTCTTTCTAATTTTGAAGTACATATTTTAATTAAAAGATGCAGTTCTTGAAGGAGGAGTACAGTTTGACAGGGTGCATGGTTTAGATGCATTTGAATATCTAAAATCGGACTCCAAATACAATGATGTTTTTAACAAAGCAATGATCAATCACACAATTGTAGTCATGAAAAAATACTTGAAAATTACAAAGGTTTTGAGAACTTTAAAACTTTGGTTGATGTTGGAGGTGGTCTTGTAGTCAATATCAAGATGATTACATCTAAATACCCCACAATTAAGGGCACTAGCTTTGATTTTCCACATGTTGTTCAACATGCCCCTCCATATCCTGGTACCTTCTCATTCTTGTTTTATTGTTTACTTTTCTTTGACAGTTTGGTCCAACACTAGTTAAATTTACTTAATTCATATCATATACAAACGTTTGAGATTTACCTTAGCTTATATACATTGAAATGCTAAATATTACTCTTATTATAGCTTTCATCTTCATAATGCAGACATACAAGAGGTAAATTACAGTAAGAGGCCTATCTAGGTTAAGGAATATGTCAGGGATATAATAGATATGTCCTAGATCTAATATCATATTTAATGATTTGAACATATTTTTGTGAACAGTATTTGATATAAAAATATATGGCATTTGATATTCTTTTATCATAGTTATTATTAATTTCTTGATTAAATTGATAAGGTCATTGATTAAATTTTGAGATTTGACATTGTGATAGAGATCATGATAATGAGAGTGAAGTTTCTTACAATTTAATCTAAATTTTTTCTTGATCGTAGTATTATTAATTTGGACATTAGTAATCCAATTAGATTAATATTTATGTGATTGTCTTTATGGGATAAAGATTTGTTGATATCATCAACTAAATCACACAGATAGATGATGCATATAGAGATATGATCATTGAACCGACTCATTGGATAATTCATAATGGTAAGAATTACCATAAACTGTCAATAGGATATTCTCTTGAAGAATGTGATGTAAGAATTTCCTTTGACGTGAGATCATCATAGTAATTGACAAGTTATTTATTGTGCTTTTATACCAGACACCTATGGCCCTAGGGCGATAGTTGAAAGGATATTGGTATGATTAAATACTTGTAGAACTAGTGATTTATCAAGATGGAATCTGTCAACTTTTGGTAATGAATTTAAGTTCCATGTTGTCATGAATTATAAACGATTAAATTAAGACCTTGGCCAGGGCAATTGAATGAAAGAAGAAAAGAGTTTCTTAGATTATTCAATGGTCGATTATATTTGATATGAAAACATAGTTGGTCGCCTATTAGGATTTGACAGTTGAACCATATCCTAGGGTGATCCAGAGCTATAAGGACAAAAGGAATTACTACATTATTCTTCTGCTGGTTCTTGAGAATAAATTGTATACTTCATTTTATCCGGTCGTTAAGGAGTGTTGCTAGACACCACCCTTGATTAGTTATTAATGTGATCAATTTACTACTGGCTTAGTATTGAACCTATGGGGTCGCACACTAAGGAGTGTTCTAATCTTTGCTAAAGGATTAATTACTTTATTATTTGATAATTAAATTAAAGAATTTTATTAGTCAAATAAATTTAGTTATTATTCCAAATGAAATATTATTATATTCTTTACTAGCACAGAGAATACAATTAATATTGTGAACAAATTGAAGTTTTTTATTTGAAATAGAAAATTGGATTATATCTCTTGATTAAAATATATATATGCGATATATAATCAATACTTATTTTATATAAAAGATGTTATATAAATTATTAACAAAAGACTTTAATTAATAGTAACATGAAATTACATAAAAACGTGAAATCCAATTGGGATTGGATTGCCGGCTGCCACAAACCCATTTGGAATGGGATTATATTTTCACTAGAAAAATATTAATATAAAAATTGATAAGTAGAATCCAATATAGAATTGGATATAAAAAGTTTATAAAACTTTCTCGGCAGTCACGTTATACGTGATAAAGGAATGGGAGTTTCAATTTTCCATAAGAAAATTCCCACGAAGTTTGTTTTGGAAATTAAACTTCTAGCTTAAGTAAATAATTGCCTCAACCGAATAAGAAAAGGGTTTATAGGTGATGCGTATAAAGGGTGATGGAAAAATTTTCCGTACTAAGTCTTTAGAAGAAAAATCACTTTGTAAAACTGAGAACAAAATACAAAGCCAAGAGAGAAAAATACAATTACAAGAAAAGTATTTCTTGTTCTTTTATCTTTAAGTTGAGATTTTTGAGAAGAATTTTAGCACAATTTTTCATACAATCTGTTCACGAGTTTCATTGATCAAAGAGTTGATAGCAAGGATCGGTCTCGGTGAGGATAGGCATAGAGTGTCTTCGCACTATTGAAGAAAATTCTAAAATGAGTCTCTTTTTACCAGGTACGTCTTAGATCCGATCTTTGACATGTAAATAAATTTTTAACACGAAAAGTTTTGCTTAGGATTGTTGTTGTCTTCCGCCGCGTGTTACGAACATCTATTCACAATCCTTCAGTGGTATCATAGCCGTGGTTTATTGTGTCGAAAATTTATTTACGAAATATTTTAAGATTATATTTGAAGAGTTCAAATCATAATCCATGTGTCTTGTGCAATAGTCAAATTGTTTAAATGCATATGGATTGATGTTATTTTATTGTGAATAAAATATGTATACATACAAGTTAAACTATTGAAATAGTTCGTAACTTAAATTTAAAATCTTGTATTAGATACGACGGTAATCTATAATAGGTTATTGGATTTTACTGTTATTGTAATTGTTATTAGTTCATGGGATGTTAATTAATAATAATATTTTGACATGAATTATTTTTATGTGATATATAAGATAAACATGTTAAAAAATGTTAGAATTTTGTTTCTATGTCACATGCTTATTCATTACATAATTTTGAATTATTTATTGCATGTGATGTAAATTAATTTAGGACTAAGCATGTAGACAACTTGAACTAAATTCATAAGCTATAAAAGATTTGATCTTCATGTTATTAAAAGTTGTTTTAGTAGATATTCTCTCTTACTAAAATTTGAGTTCATAAATAATAAAATATAAGATATTTTATTATAAAGCTATCCATCAAAATAAATAATTTTATTTATTTCTTGTTTATAAGGAGTGGCCTAACAACCAGGAGACTTATAGTTCGAGAATATATTAAAATTATTTATTGCATTAGATGCATGAATCAAAAGAGTTATTCGATTTTACACTACACGCCTGGACTACCCGGGGAGTACAAAATTTAATAAGTTCTTTGTTATCATGATGGTTGAACTCAATTATGACAATAAGATCGACCTGACTACTAGGGGACAATTTAACATAGAGTTATTTAAGAAAATTATATGGGGATACAATTGGTAAGAGTACCTACCTTTAAAATATACGTGAGAAACGACTTGAATTCCAAGGGGCTCATACTTATTGTTGAAGGATTCCTTTATTCTACTAACAGAATTAAAGATTTCTTATACTATAATGAGGATAAATAGTTTAAAATAATTAGTGAAAATATCATTTAGATAAAAGTTCATGTCTTTATGATATAAGTAAATATGTTCTTATATTTATTGCCTTCTCTTTTCTATATTTTAGATTTCTCAATATGTCTGTTATATCACTGCGTGAAATACTTGAGACCAACAAGTTGGTAGGACTAAGCTTTGATGAGTGATATAGAAATTTGAAAATTGTTCTCATGCATGAAAAATTCATTGATGTGATCGATAATTCTCCAAAGGTAATCCCACCAGAGAATGATGTTCAAGGCACCAAGGTTTATCAGAAACACTTGGAAGAATGTCTTGCTATTAAATGCATCATTCTCGCTTCTATGAGTTCTGAACTCCAGAGGAAACATCAAAGTATGGATCCAACTGCAATCATTGAATATCTTAAAATGATGGTTGATACATAGTTGGATATTGAAAATTCTCCAGTTGGACCCCTTGTCAATCATGTGATTGTTGTTACCGAAGAACGTGAGAAGTTGGGGTACAAGCTTGGTAAAGAGCTTTATAAAGATTTGATCTTGCAGTCAGTATATGATGTTGGATGTTTTCACTGTAAGAAGAAAAGACATTGGAAGAGAAACTGCAAGGAGTATCTTGCAACTCTAAAGGACAAGAAATAAGGTGAGACATTAATGAAAACTATTTTCAAGGTTTCTTTAGCTACTACTAATTCTTCACTGTGGGTATTAGATACTGGCAGTGGTTATAACATCTGTAATATGTTGCAAGGGTTCAAGATAAGTAGGAGACTTAAAAAAAGTAGAAGTCAATCTATAAGTTAGAAATACTACAAAAGTTACAGCCATAGTTGTAGGATCAATTTCTTTAATAATGCATACGAGCAAAGTACTTATGTTGGATGATTGTTATTACGTTCCTAAATTTGTTTCGAACATAATTTCAGCTTCTATGTTAGGCAGACATGGTTTTCGCATTAATATAGGCAATAGTATTTGCTCTATTTATTATGGTGATAATTATATGTGAATGGCTATCTCCAACATGACGTTTATGTCTTACCTAATGTGAATGCTAATTCGATTATTCATGTTTCTAATCTTAAGAGGAAAAGAGATGATCAAGTAAATCATACATACCTTTGGCATTGTAGGCTTGGTAATATTGGAGAGAAAAGAATTAACAAGTTTTACAAGGAAGGGTACCTTGACAAGTATGATTTTGAATCATATCCAACTTGTGAATATTTTCTCAAAGGAAAAATGACCAAATCTCCATTTACTGGAAGTGGAGAAAGAGCTTCTGAATTATTGAGACTAGTTCATACAGATGTTTGTGGGCCCATAAAAATTCAATTTAGAGGTGGATATTCTTACTTTGTCACCTTCACTGATGATATGTCAAGATATGGATTTGTGTATCTTATGAAACATAAATCTGAATCTTTTGAAATATTCAAAAGGTTCCGTATTGAAGTTGAAAAACAGACTGGTAAAAGTATCAAACTACTAAGGTCTGATAGAGGTGGATAATATCTTAGTGATAATTTTACTAGATATATCAAAGAGAATGGGATTCTCTCACAGTGGACACCTCCAGGAACACCACAACACAGTGGTGTGTATGAAAGGAGAAATCGAACCTTATTAGATATGGTGAGATCTATGATGGCATTCACTAATCTTCTTATAAATATATGGGGATATGCTTTGGAAGCAGCAACATACTTACTTAATAAAGTTCCCACTAAGTCAATCTCTACAACACCATATGAGGTATGGAAAGGACGTAAGTCTAACTTTAAACACATTAAAGTTTGGGATTGTCCAACTTATATTAAGAGACTGCAGTCTGATAAACTTGACTAGGGATTCGATTAGTGTAGGTTCATTGGGTATCCCAAAGAAACAATGGGATATTATTTCTATCACCCTTCTGACCATGAGTGTTTGTGGCTAGAGGAGCAACCTTTTTGGAAAGGGAATTTCTTTTGGAAGGAAATTATAGTGGAGAAATAGAAATTAATGAAGAACCTTTATTGGATGTTTTGAAGTTGACAAGGAAGTTGCCATCTTCAACGGCTGAAGTTCAAGAACTAAATGTAGTTCAAGAACAGGTTAATCAACTAGTTCCAAATCAAATTGAACAACAACTAAATTCAGCCCAAGGTGAACAAGTTGTACAAACACCTCTTAGAGGGACTACATGAGAATGTCATGCACCAACTAGATTAAATCTAATGGCACAAAATGATGTATCAAATGAGGTTGATCATAATGATGATGGCCAAAACACCTATAAAGAGATGATACAAGGTTCTGACTATAAGAAATGGCAAAAAGCCATGAAATCCGAAATGGAATTCATGAAGGAAAATGAAGTATGGACTTTAGTTGAACCTTCAAAGAATATAAAACTTATAGTGGAATATTCTCTTTAACAAGACACTTGAAAGGTTCAATTTTGTTAGATGCGGAAAAGAACCTTGTGTGTACAAAAAGGTTAGTGGGAGCACAATTATATTCTTATTACTGTATATTGATGATATATTGCTCATAGGGAATGATATACAAGCATTCTAAAGTACCAAGATTTGGATATCTGAACAGTTCTCCATGAAAGACTTGAGAGAAATAGCTTATATATTAGGAATAAAGATCTATAGAGATAGATCGAGGAAGCTGATTGGACTTTCCCAGTCTTTGTACATTGATACCATTTTGAAAAGGTATAACATGGATAATTCGAAAAGAGGCTATATACCGATAGGCACTGGAATTACTCTCAGTAGGGATGATCGTCCTAAAACACCTAAAGAGAGAGAACGCATGAGTAGAATCCCATACGCTAGTGTTGTGGGAGATATCATGTATACCATGACATGTACACGTTCCAATATGGCTTGTGCACTAGGAGTGACTAGCCGATATCAGGCAAATCCTGGTGAGGAACATTGGAAGGTGGTGAAGACCATTCTTAAGTACTTAAGAAGGACTAAAGACCAAATTCCTCAATTATGGAGATACTGAGTTGGAAGTTGAAGGTTATACTGATGCAAGTTTCTTTTCAGATAAAGATGATAGAAAATCTATTTCTGGTTATGTATTCAACTTAAATAGTAGTGCAGTGAGTTGGAAAAGTTCCAAATAAGCTACAGTAGTTGATTCAGTGACTGAAACAGAATATATAGCAGCTAGTGAAGCTGCTAAGGAAGCTATATGGATGAAAAAGTTCTTAATAGAACTTGATGTGGTTCCTTCAATAGAAGGTGCAGTTCCATTGTTGTGTGACAATACTGGAGCCATTGCTCAAGCAAAACAACCAAGAGCACACCAAATATCCAAACACGTTCTGCGAAGGTATCATTTGATAAGAGATATCATTGAACAAGGAAACGTCTAGATTCAAAAGGTTGATGGAAAGGAAAATGCTCCAAACCCATTCACTAAAGCTCTTGGCGCAAATGAGTTTGGCAAGAACAAGTGGAAATGGGGGATGAAGTACAAGAGCATTGGCTTTAGTGCAAGTGGGAGATTGTTAGGGATATAGTAGATATTGCCTAGATCCAATATCATATTTAATGATTTGAACATATTTTTGTGAACAATATTTGATATAGAAACATATGGAATTTGATATTCTTTGATCATAGTTATTATGAATTTCTTGATTAATTTGATAAGGTCCTTGATTAAATTTTGAGACTTGACATTGTGATGGAGATCATGATAATGAGAGTGAAGTTTCTTATACTTTAATCTAAATTTGTTCTTGATCATAAGATTATTAATTTGGACATTAGTAATCCGGTTAGATCAATATTTATGTGATTGTCTTTATAGGATAAAGATTAGTTGATCTCATTAACTAAATCACATAGATAGATGATGCATATAGAGATATGATCATTGAACTGACTCATTGAATAATTCCTAATGGTAAGAATTAATAAACTGTCAATAGGATATTATTTTGAAGAATGTGATATAAGAATTTCCTTTGACGTGAGATCGTCATAGTAATTAACAAGTTATTTATTGTTCTTTGATACTTGTCACGACCCGAATTTCCCACCGTTTGGACCATGATGGCGCCTAACATTTAACCTGCTAGGCAAGCCAACATTAATGTTTATTTACCCTATTCACTAATTTTTATTTTTTTTAACAGATAACATGTGATGTACAAATCAGCGGAAATAAAAGTGCGAAAGAAAACAAAGTCTAACAACTTGATTAAATGCCATTACTAAAATCACAATGCCAAACCCAAAATTTGGTGTCACAACTTCACGGACTGTCTGTGAATACTACATATATAGGTCTAAACAAAATAAATACATCTGTCTAAGAAATAAGAAGGAAAGGATGGAAATAAAGTAGGAGGGGACGCCAAGGCCTGCGAACGCCTGCAGAACTACCTCGGAATCTCCAAATGGACTGAAGGCAGCCTCCTCACTCTAAGGTCCGTAGGGTCCTGTACCGGGATCTGTACAAAAATGCAGAGTGTAGCGTCAGTACAACCGACCCCATGTACTGAGTAAGTGTCGAGCCTAACATCGGCGAAGTAGTGACGAGGCTAGGACACGACAACCAAATAAACCTGTGCAGTTTAATCATGTACAAAACAAAACAGTAATAATGACAAGAAATAAGCCACTAGATACCAAATAAGGAAGGGAAAAACATTCTGAGGGGAGAGAGTATCAATTAATGGTAATAATTGGGTAAAGCAACAAATCAAATATCAACTTAAACTACAGAAATAGTAACACAAAGAAAACAAGTGCACCGCATCACCATTTGTGCTTTACTCTCACCCTTACCAAACAATAAATAGAATGCACGGCATCGCCCTTCGTGCTTTTACTCTCATCCTCACCATAATTCAATAGAAATGGCACGGCATCACCCTTCGTGCTTTTACGCTCATCTTCACAATGTCATACACGGCATCACCCTTCGTGCTTTAACACTCATCCTCACCATAAATAAAATAAAACGGCACGACTTCACCCTTCATGCTTTAACACTCTTCCTCACCCAAAAAAAAACCAATAACATCAATCCAGCAAGGAGAAAGCAACAGTACAATAACAATAAAAGACATAACGTCCCGAGAAGGGAGCTAACAGTGGAATCAATATCATCCCGGCAAGGAAAATAACTATAACCAATCTCACTTAGTTACTTAACTTCACGTAATAATTCTTAACTTGAACCAATACCCAATAATGATCAATACCAAAGAAATACCACCAACATGGATAGTTATCAAATTAACCCAAGTAAAACTTAATGAAATTCACATAAATCACAATATTCGACTCACGGGCATGCTTGACACCAACGTATAGATACTCTTCACCACACGTATATGTTGAACATAACAGTAACACGTAGCAAATAAGACATAATACATATTCCCTCAAGCTAAGGTTAGACCAAACACTTACCTCAAATTCGTAGGCCACTCACAGCTCAATTATAGCTTTTCCTTTAGAATTTGCCTCCAACCCGCTCGAATCTTCCATAACGAGAAGACCCCTTCTTTGATTTAAACTGGTCAATTTTATCTTCACCATACCGATCCTTTTCCCTGTAACTATCCCTAAATGTATCGC
This sequence comes from Nicotiana knightiana, assembly GCA_005239525.1. Classification (NCBI taxonomy): domain Eukaryota; kingdom Viridiplantae; phylum Streptophyta; class Magnoliopsida; order Solanales; family Solanaceae; genus Nicotiana; species Nicotiana knightiana. The sequence continues at coordinate 63,205 of ML424792.1, forward strand.
CATCACTTTTATTTCCAAAACCTCCATATCGATCACCACTCTGAAAGTTACTGCTTCTACTTAGGGAGGTAGAGCTCGATTTAAATGTTACTCCAGAAGATGACAATCCGAAGTACCTAAAAGGTGGCATTCCATCAAGACGTGCAACTATGCAATTAGTTACCAGGGAATCTAAGAATAATCAAGAGCAAAGTCAGACCCTAAAGGATTAACTTACTTGTCGCGATTTGCAGCAGCTTTATTTCTAGCGTCTTCGATCTTTTCCTTGTTATTCAATAGTGCCACAATATTTTCTACTTTCTTCCTCACGTTGATCCCCATATCTTTCCCATTGATGACGAACGGTGTATTCGTCACCTCTTCTTTTATTACTTTCTTGAAAATGCCCGTTTACGGTCCTTCGAAATCAAAGGCTTTTTCTTTTGCTTAAGCTCTCCATATCTTTTACCTGAAGCAATAGCCTTATGATTTTGAGAGCATACTGAAAACTCTTCATCTCTATTGGAATCTGCCATCTCTATGTTATAGAAGAAAACAAAGGCAAGAAAAATTTATATAGAAAGAGAAAGTGGAGAAACGGAGGAAAAGGTTGGTGTTAGGAGAAACGTAGCAGGACATTAGATACGCATGTTATTAGGGAATAAGATTTAGATATTAAGTCTGTTTGGGATAACCACAAATTCCTTCCAAGTAAGATTCATTTCTCGAACTAGGGACCTCGGAATTCGATTTCAGGCATACGCTAAGTCTCATATTTCACTACGAGCCTCTCGGGTCCGTTCGAACATGGATCCGGGTCTGTTTACTCAAAACGTTGACCAAAGTCAACTAAGAAATAAATTTTAACTTTCAAAATTTATTATTTCTTGTATTTTCACATAAAGGCTTTCCATATTCACGCTCGGACTGCGCACGTAAAATGAGGTATTCAAAATTTAATCTTTTTATGGCTAATAAGCCTAGAATGAAGTCTAAATTCATAAAATGACCTCTTGGGTCATCACAATCTTCACCTCTAAAAAAATATTCGTCCTCGAACGGACATAGAAAATTACCCGAATTGGCGAACAAGTGTGGATATCTACTCTGCATGTTTGACTCGGGCTCCCAAGTAGCTGCCTCAACGGGCTGGCCTCTCCACTGCACTCGAACTGAAGGATAACTCTTAGACCTCAACTGACGAACCCGCCGGTCTAAAATGGCTACCGGATCCTCCTCATAAGTCAAGTCTTTGTCATATTGGGCAGAGCTGAAATCTAACATATATGACGGGTCACCATGATATTTCCGGAGCATAGACACATGGAATACCGGATGAACTGAGGATAACCCTAGAGGCAATACAAGTCTATAAGCTACCTCCCCCACTCTATCAAGAATATCCAACGACCCNCGCCGGTCTAAAATGGCTACCGACTCCTCCTCATAAGTCAAGCCTTTGTCCAATAGGACAGAGCTGAAGTCCAACACATGGGCTGGATCGCCTTGATACTTCCAAAGCATAGACACCTGAAACACTGGATGCACAGTTGCTAAATTCGGTGGCAACGCAAGTCTGTAAGCCACCTCTCCCACTCTATCAAGGATCTCAAAAGGACCGGTGTACCTAGTGCTTAGCTTGCCCTTCTTCCCAAACCTCATCACGCCCTTCATGGGAAATACCCAAAGCAACACCCGCTCTCCGACCATGAATGCCACATCACGAACTCTACGGTCGGCATAAATCTTCTACCTGGACTGAGCTGTACGAATTCTATCCTGAATGATCTTAAACTTATCCAAGGCATCCTGCACTAAGTATGTACCGAACAATTGAGCCTCTCCCGGCTCAAACCACCCAACCGGCGACCGACACCGCCTACCATATAGTGCCTCATAAGGGGCCATCTGAATGCTCGACTAATAGCTGTTGTTGTAGGAAAACTCAGCTAATGGCAAGAACTGATCCCAAGAGCCTCCAAAGTCAATGACACATGCTCGTAGCATATCCTCCAAAATATGAATAGTACGCTCAGACTGTCCGTCCGTCTGAGGATGAAATGTTATGCTCAACTTAAGCCCAACTCACACTGAACTGCCCTCCAGAAATGCGAGGTAAACTACGTACCTCGGTCAGAACTAATAGACATGGGCACACCATGAAGACGAACAATATCCCTAATGTAGATCTCTGCCAATCTCTCCGAATAATATGAAACTGCCACAGGGATGAAATGTGCTGACTTGGTTAGCCTATCCACAATAACACATACTGCATCGAACTTCCTCTGAGTCCGTGGGAGCCCAACAACAAAATCCAAGGTGATACGCTCCCACTTCCACTCAGGAATCTCTATCTGATGTAGCAAACCATCGGGTCTCTGATGCTCATATTTTACCTGCTGACAATTTAAGCAACGAGCCACATACGCAACAATGTATTTTTTCATCCTTCTCCATGAATAATGCTGCCTCAAGTCTTGGTACATTTTGGCTGCACTTGGGTGAATAGAATACTTAGAACTGTGAGACTCCTCAAGGATCAACTCACGAAGGCCGTCAAAATTAGATACACATATACGACCTTGCATCCTCAAAATACTGTCATCCCCAACGGTAACGTGCTTGGCACCACTATGCCGAAATGTATCCCTAAAGACCATCAAATGTGGGTCATCATCCTGCCGATCTCTGATACGCTTAATTAAAGAAGACCGAGCGCATGTACAAGCTAGAACACTGCTGGGCGAATTATCAAACCTCACGAACTGATTAACCAAAGTCTGAATGTCTGAAACTAACAGTCTCTCACCGACTGGAGTATACGCAAGGCTGCCCACACTCACTGCTTTTCTACTCAATGCATCAGCCACCACGCTGGCCTTCCCTGGATGATACAATATGGTAACATCATAATCCTTCAATAACTCTAACCATCTCCGCTACCTCAAATTAAGATCCTTTTGCTTGAATAAATACTCGAGACTGCGATGGTCAGTGAAAACCTCACATGGCACGCCGTAACGATAGTGCCTCCAAATCTTCTATGCATGAACAATGACTGCCAACTCTGAGATATGAACCGGATTCTTCTCATGGACTTTCAACTGTCGATATGCATATGCAATCACCTTTCCATCTTGTATTAATATTGTTCCAAGTCCAATACGAGATGCATCACAATACACCGTGAAAGAACCTGAACCTGATGGTAACATCAAAACCAATGCTGAAGTCAAGGCTGTCTTGAGCTTCTGAAAGCTTGCCTCGCACTCGTCTGACCATTTAAATGGGGAACCTTTCTGAGTCGATTTAGTCATCGGGGCTGATATAGATGAAAACCCCTCCACAAAACAACGGTAGTAACCTGCCAAACCTAAGAAACTCCTAATTTATGTGGCTGTAATGGGTCTAGGCCAGTTCTTGATTGCCTCTATTTCCTTAATAGTTGTTCATAACCAATTACAGAATTATCAAATAGCTTCAAGTTAACAATGATCTCCTTTCAAACCTTCACAATACTGATAACGAGATACGTTGCTTGAAGACCTCGTAACTATATACCCGAATTAAAGCGTCTCATTTAACGCCATATGGGCGGGCACCTACCTCGTAGGTCAAAGCTCAATAATTATAAAACGGATTTGGCAAATTATGAACAGATAATTTTATAAAAAAATATTCAAATAACCCTAACATGCATGACTCCCTATTATTACTATAGTACAAATTTTAATTTCACAGGGGAGAATTTAAAAAATTTCATCACAAGGTCTTATCCTTATGTAACTTCAACCGTGGCTCTTAGCCCGATTTAAACGTATCAAATCATAAAATAAATGTGAGGATCTCGTCCTCAGTTCCGAATCACAAGTAATATGCACATCGTGCCAGTCGAAACATTCCATTTTCTTCTTTTAAATATTTTCTGTTAAATAAAATTACAACACTTAATGATATACATAGCTATCTCCCAATATGAGTATTCACATAAGTAGGTTTTAGAGTTACGATGCTCACCCGAGAGTGGGGCATATTAGGAGGAATTTCCTATGTACTCATAACCGAATCAAGTTAAGGAAATTATCACTATATAATAACTAGATATTATTATTGTAATGGCACCATTTGATATAATGACCTTAGCCATAAAATAGAAAATATATCAACAGGCTGGGTCCCCACTGCTAGGAATCTGACCTCCACCTTCGATATTCCGACCCTTTTTTTTCCTAGTTGGTCATGTAAGTTGAGTTGTAACTGCAATGGGGCACGTCGCCTGAGTGCTCTGATGAAATGATTCAGCTGCTCATACCGAGTTTATACCAAATAACTGGAATAACCGTTGTAGGAAACTCGTAGCGGTGGTGCATTAAAAGAACCCATTGGAGCACCCCGAGTAATCAGATATATGGACTGGGCTGGCCGATTTCCCGAGCCCCTACTATAATAATTTGTTGTTGCAAAGCAAATCCACTGAATCTTTTAGAACCTCGAGACCTCTTAGTCTCCTTAGCTTTCTCTTTTCCTCATATCGGACACATTCTAACATCTAATCAATTTCTACCACTAGCCGAAATAAAGTATTAACTTGCCTTGAGTCGTATAAATTTTACGATCATAATTGTGTCCTTCAATGAGTCCGTGGACATGCTCTCTGGCTATATGAACTGAAGTAGGAGTATGACGGGTTAACTTATCAAACCTGATGGCATATCCTAACACCGTCATGGTGATTTGACGCAACCGTTCAAACCCTATGCGCCACGCATTATGGAGAGTCCCAGAAACAAAGTCTTTCAAAAACATTTATAAGAACTAAGTCAAGTAGTTGGTGTTGCAATGGCTGGTCGCCCTCTTCGTAGGCTTACGACAAACACCGCCGACCAATTTCTTCTTTTACTATGTTGACCCAACACTGCTCAGCTACCCCAAAACCACCACCGTGACTTCCACGCTGAGTAGACCCTTTGTAGATTTAAAGTTGTTTATATAACTCCTTTGGTATACATTTATATGGTTAACAAGGAGGCAGACATACCGCAAGTTCCAGCTTTATCTCTTGCAAAATCCCAGGCCTTATACATTCCAGGCCAAAATCGATATAACACATGACCTCACAATCTATTCCCTGACAGTGGACTTCCCCACTTGGCACGAAATCACATGTCACAATGCTTGATAATTCATAATGTTAAACTTCACAGCTCATATAAATCAACCCCGTTGCTTTCAACTTATTCCCATGTTCTGCAATACTTCATAGTAGCGGTCAAGAAAATCATGTGGGTCCTTAAAAGATGTACCACTGAAATGGAGTGGAAATAGTTTGGTAAACTTGTCCAACCTTAATAAACGGACTAGTGTGTCCTGCAACACTGGAGTAGCAATGAATCCTTCTGGAATTTGGACTAGTCCAACATGTATCGACTGAGCTAGAACCTCCGCGTCTAGATCCATTTGAGACCTTACAATAGGTGATGATGTTCGAGCTCTAGTCTGAGCTCTGCTTCTATCTCTTCCCCTAATCGTAACTGTCATTAGGGCTCCATTTCTTGTCCGGTTGTAGACGCATTGCGTGTTGTCGAGATTTGCGAGAGAACAAGAGTAGACAAGTTCAATCGTCAATGATAGAACAAATTCGCATGATAGAGTAGAATAGACGTGAAGTCATTCCTAAACTCTGTAGGCTCTGGGGGTAAGCACAGACGTCTCCGTCCCGATCCCTCAGACTCTACTAAGCTTGTCCGTGAATTTGTGATACCTAAGAAACCTAGGGCTCTGATACCAACTTGTCACGACCCGAATTTCCCACCGTTGGGATCGTGATTGCGCCTAACATTGAACCTGCTAGGGAAGCCAACGTTAATGTTTATTTACCCTATTCATTTATTTTTATTTTTTTTAACAGATAACATGTGATGTACAAGTTAGCGGAAATAAAAGTGCGAAAGAAAATAAAGTCTATTAACTTGATTAAATGCCATTACAAAAATCACAATATCAAACCCAGAATTTGGTGTAACAACTTCAACGACTGTCTATGAATACTGCGTATAAAGGTCTGAACATAATAAATACATCTGTCTCAAAAATAAGAAGGACAGAATGGAAATAAAGTAGGAGGGGATGTCAAGGCCTGCAAACGCCTGCATGACTACCTCGGAATCTCAAAATGGATTGAAGACAGCCTCCTCACTCTAAGGTCCGTAAGGTCCTGTACCGGGATCTGCACAAAAGTACAGAGTGTAGCATCAGTACAACCGATGCCATGTACTGAGTAAGTGTCGAGCCTAACCTCGGCGAAGTAGTGAGGAGGCTAGGACACGATAACCAAATAAACATGTGCAGTTTAATCATGTACAAAACAAAACCGTAATAATGACAAGAAATAAGCCACCAGATACCAAATAAGGAAGGGGAAAACATGTTGAGGGGAGAGAGTATCAATTAATGGAAACGGGGTAAAGCAACAAATCAAATATCAACTTAAACTACAGAAATAGTAACACAAAGAAAACAAGTGCACGACATCACCCTTCGTGCTTTACTCTCACCCTCACTAAACAATAAATAGAATGCATGACGTCGCCCTTCATGCTTTTACTCTCATCCTCACCATAATTCAATAGAAATGGCACGGCATCACCCTTCGTGCTTTAACACTCTTCCTAACCCAAAAAAATCAATAACAACAATCCGGCAAGGAGAAATTAACAGTACACTAGTAATAAAAGCCATAACGTCAAATCAATAACACCAATCTGGCAAGAAGAAATCAACAGTACAATAGTAAAAAAAGCCATAACGTCCCGACAAAGGAGCCAACAGTGGAATCAATATCATCCTGGCAAGGGAAACATTTATAACCAATCTCACTTAGTTACTTAACTTCACGTAATAATTCTTAACTTGAACTAATACTCAACAATGATCAATACCAAAGAAATATCACCAACATGGAAAATTATCAAATTAAACCCAAGTAAAACTTAATGAAAATTCATATTCGACTCACGGGCATGCTTGATACAAACGTATGGATACTCGTCACCACACCTATACGTTGAGCATAAAACTAACACGTAGCAAATAAGATATAATACTTATTACCTCAAGCTAAGGTTAGACCAAACACTTACCTCAAATTCACAGGCCACTCACCGCTCAATTATAGCTTTTTCTTTAGAATTTGCCTCTAACCCGCTCGAATCTTCCATAACGAGAAGACCACTTCTTTGATTTAAACTGGTCAATTTTATCTTCACCATACCGATCCTTTTCCCAGCAACTATCCTTAAATGAATCGCCATCACTTTTATTTCCAAAACCTACATATCGATCACCACTCTGAAAGTTACTGGTTCTACTTAGGGAGGTAGAGCTCGATTTAAATGTTACTCCAGAAGATGACAATCCAAAGTACCTAAAAGGTGGCATTCCATCATGACCATGCAACTATGCAATTAGTTACCAGGGAATCTTTGAATAATCAAGAGCAAAGTCAGACCCTAAAGGATTAACTTACTTGTCGCGATTTGCAGCAGCTTTATTTCTAGCGTCTTCGATCTTTTCCTTGTTATTCAATAGTGCCACAATATTTTCTGCTTTCTTCCTCACATATCTTTCCCATTGACCGCATTTGCCGGAAATTCCAGTGGCTGAGATCACCGAAAAGGTATGATCACCATTAGTTTCATGGCAACCAGTCGATGACGAATTTATCGCGGCACGAAAGGAGATGAAATCGAAATTGCAGGTTTTGTTGATGGAACGGTGTATTCGTCACCTCTTGTTCCATGTTTAGAGTTCTTGTCCTTGAAAAGATTAATAAACTGAAAGCTTGCACAATGCCCAGTTTGTGGAGTAAAAAGAAATGCCCGTTTACGGTCCTTTGAAATCAAAGGCTTTTTCTTTGGCATAAGTTCTCCATATCTTTTACCTGAAGCAACAACCTCATGATTTTGAGAGCATACTGAAAACTCTTCATCTCTTTTGGAATCTTCCATCTCTCTGTTATAGAAGCAAACAAAGGCAAGAAAAATTTATATAGAAAGAGAAAGTGGAGAAAGGGAGGAAAAGGTTGGTGTTAGGAGAAACTTTAGAAATTTAGAAATTAAGTCAGTTTGGGATAACCACGAATTCCTTCCAAGTAGGATTCGTTTCTCAAACTAGGGACCTCAGAATTTGATTTCGGGCATACGCTAAGCCCCATATTTCATTACGAGCCTCCCGGGTCTCTCGGAACATGGGTCTGGTTCCGTTTACTCAAAACGTTGACCAAAGTCAACTAAGAAATAAATTTTAACTTTCAAAATTTATTATTTCTTGTATTTTCACATAAAGGCTTTCCAGATTCACGCCCGGACTGCGCACGCAAAATGAGGAATTCAAAATTTAATCTTTTTATGGATAATAAGCCTAGAATGGAGTCTAAATTCATTAAATGACCACTTGAGTCATCACAATCTCCACGTCTAAAAGAAACATTATTGTTTCGAACGGACATAGAAAATTACCTAAATTGGCGAACAAGTGTCGATATCTACTCTGCATGTTTGACTCGGGCTCCCAAGTAGGTGCCTAAACGGGATGGCCTCTCCACTGCACTCGAGCTGAAGGATAACTCTTAGACCTTAACTGACGAACGCGCCGGTCTAAAATGGCTACCGACTCCTCCTCATAAGTCAAGCCTTTGTCCAATTGGACAGAGCTGAAGTCTAACACATGGGCTGGATCTCCGTGATACTTCCAAAGCATAGACACATGAAACACTGGATGCACAGTTGATAAATTCGGTGGCAACGTAAGTCTGTAAGCCACCTCTCCCACTCTATCAAGGATCTCAAAAGGACCAGTATACCTAGGGCTTAGCTTGCCCTTTTTCCCTAACATCATCACAACCTTCATGGGCGATACCCAAAGCAACACCTGCTCTTCAACCATGAATGCCACATCACGAACTCTATGGTCGGTATAACTCTTCTGCCTGGACTGAGCTGTACGAAGTCTATCCTGAATGATCTTAAACTTATCCAAGGCATCCTGCACTAAGTATGTACCCAACAACCGAGCCTCTCACGGCTCAAACCACCCAACCGGGTACCGACACCGCCTACCATATAATGCCTCATAAGGGGCCATCTGAATGCTCGACTAATAGCTGTTGTTGTAGGCAAACTCAGCTAATGGCAAGAACTGATCTCAAGAGCCTCCAAAGTCAATGACACATGCTCATAGCATATCCTCCAAAATCTGAATAGTACGCTCGGACTGTCCGTCTGAGGATGAAATGCTATGCTCAACTTAACCCTCGTTCCCAACTCACACTGAACTGCCCTCCAGAAATGCAGGTAAACTACGTACCTCGGTCAGAAATAATAGACACGAGCACACCATGAAGACGAACAAGTATCGTGTAATTTTGTCTACCAAGGCTTAGCCAGATGGAAAGAAGACACCTAGTATTTTTTATATCCGCTGGAATAACGTGCCAAAATGACTAATATTTCTATGTTTATTAATGAAGTGGATTCTTCATGATTGGAGTGACAGTCACAACCTCAAGTTGCTAAAGAACTGCTACAAGGCTCTTACAGGCAATGGAAAGATGATTGTTGTTGAGGCCATTCTACCAGTGAAACCAGACATTGACACCGCAGTGGTTGGCGTTTTGCAAAGTGATTTAATCATGAACAGGTGTTTCAATCCTTGGCTACTGAAGCTGGATTCAAAGACGTCAACTTAATATGTTGTGTCTGTAACTTTTGGGGCATGGAATTCTGCGAGTAGATTTCTACTATGCGTTGAGTTTCTTCTACTCTGAGTATCTATTTATGGTAGTCTGGGAATGGAATTGCAGCTTAGTCCAGATTGAACGTTATATTCCTAATAATATTTATGTTATTCCCTTGTTACTATAAGTTGTTTAGGGTTATTGCACTCAGAGTCAAATCTCAACGAAACAAAAATCAAACATTAAGTGATAGGAGGTAGGTGGTAATGATGTGCGCAAGTTGTATAATTACTTTTTGAGCTGGTGTATTTAATGAAAAGTGAAAAGAATGTGACCATTTGATTCTCAACATCTCTTGTGTCACTGTCAAGTTCCTGCTTTACACAATTTTTTAGCAATTAACTGCATTAGATTGTTTAGTTTTGGTTAATAATTGTTGATAAATTGATCCAATTGGATAAATCTAGCTTTAACAGCTAGGCTAGACTTAAAAATTTTAAGCATTTGACAAAGTTATGGACAGTCTATAGTGTCATAAAGTTGCTTGTGGCTTTTGGTTCAGAATAAAGAAAAAGATCAACATTTTGTAAAGATTAGTCTAAGCAGAATTTCATTGTATCTAGAAAGAAAATGAGAAATGAAATTGAAATGTTAGGTGCAACAATGAAAAGAACACGAATAGGAGATTTGAAGATTTGATTGAGAAGATAATATGTTATTTTTTTAATTCCAAACAAAGATTAAAAAAATGATCTGATCAATGATGGCTCTTGTGCTTTCTGGAAAATATTGTTCTTAGTGGTTTTGAGAACATAGTCGATTTATTGTTGCTTAGTACGGTAGAATTTTGCTTGTAATTGGAGGTCCAAAAATTGCTTGTTACTGGTGGGGGAAGCATTTTGCCAATTTACACTAAATTCTACTGAAAGGAGGGAAATCATGATATTAATATAAATTTGTCACTGTTTATAATGATAGGCACGGGAGCCTATGATAATATTTGACTATTCCTTATAAATATTTGTAAGTATACATGGAGATTTTGACGAAATTTTCGGGTGACGGTGACCCTTCAACCTACCGTATGCGTCCACTTCTGCCAACAATATAGAGATTATATTTACTCTTATCATTAGAAAAAATCTTTTACTTTCTTAGTGAATCTAAAAGTGCAGGGAGAGAAGTGGGGTGAATTGTAATTTTTCTTTTCTTTTTCGAGGTAGTCGACTAATTTGCGATCTAGTCGAATGGACTTTTCAGGAACATAATGTAAAAGATAAATTACAGATTGTAAATGACACAGTATGTTTTTATACTGGTTCGGATTCAGAGTGAATCCTACGCCTAGTACCCTTGGGTTGCAAGGTCGATCTCTTTCAAGTATGAAGTGGCTTTGTACAGATGAGTTGTTGTTGTTATACACAACCAACTTTTGTCACTTGACCTTCTCTCTATAATTGATACAATGCCTTGCCAGTGTTATTTTCTCTCTCTTTTCTCTTCTTTGTTACACAAAAAATCTAAAGAAGACTACAATGTTTTGTTTGAAGTAGAACAAAGATATTGAAGTTGGTTTGATCAAAGTATAAAATTCCAAGGCTGGTGCAGTAGGTATTTATAATTCTCGAGGACTTCGATTCTTGTACGTCCTTTGAGAGATTGCGAACCCAAGGTTTAGACGTAATCGTAGATTGATTCTGTAACGAGTCGGCCGGTCGTTCCAATAATTTAGCCCCGTTTTCCATGTTTCAGCTTCATTTATTTGTGTTGGGTCGGTTGGTTCGGGTTCAGAGTGGTCATGATAAGAATTGATGGGTTTGGTCCCTCAAGGTAGCCTAATAGTTGAGAAAATCAACTGAGATTTGACTTGTTGGGGAACAACCTCAAAATGCGGATTTTATGGCTCGGATAGCTTCGTTAGGTGATTTGGGACTTACGAGTGTGTTCATAATATTTTTGTGATGTCCGCAGTAGAATTAGGCTTGAATTGGCAGAAGTTAGTTTTTGGCGATTTCCGGTCGGCAGTGAAAAATAGGCTATCGGGGTCGGAATGGAATTTTGAAAGTTGGAACAGGTTCGTAATGTCATTTTGGATGTGTCTGCAAAATTTCAGGTCAATCGGAGGTGTTTTGGTTGGTTTCGGCGTAGTTGGTGAAATCTTGAAGTTTCAAAGTTCATAGGCTTGAATTTGATGTAACTTTGGTGTTTTCGTGTTGTTTTTGGAGTTTCGAAGGCTCGAGTAAGTTGGAATAATGTTATGGGGTGTGTTTGTATGTTTGGTTGGGGACCCGAGGGGCTCGGGATTGATTTCGGATGGTTGGCGGGGTTTTGAAATTTGGAAAAATCTCAGAAACTAGCAGCTGGTGTGTGATTGCTGGTGTTGGCCGCTCATACGGAAGGGCAGCCGCAGGTGCGATGGGAAATGCGCATGTGCGAAAAAGGCTAGGTAGGGAAATTTCCGCAGGTGCAAAGTTTGGACTGCACCTGCGAAGCCGCAGGTGCGAAAGGTTGGTCGCAGGTGCGGAATTTGGTCCGTTAAGTGGGATTCCGCAGGTGCGCACCTGGGACAGCAGGTGCGGGTCTGCAGGTGCAGAAATGACTGGCAGAAACAGCATATAAAGGGCCTCCGTGAAATTCATTTCATTTCACCATTTTTGCATGCGAGACGAGCTCTTTTGAAGGCAGATTGGAGAGGGGATTCGTGATTCTTCAGTGAAGGTAAGTTCTCGGGTTATTATCATCGCCTCTAAGCTATTTTAATTCGGATTAGGCTTGTATTTGAAGGATTAAAGTAAGAAATTTTTGGAAAATGGGAGGAAAGAGTTGGGAATTTCCTTCGAAAATTTTAGTGGGCAATTGTGGTCCGATTTTGATATTCTTGGTATGTCGGTCTCGTGGGAGGATGAGGATTTTTGTGGTGCAAATTTTATCAAATTCCGAGATGTGGGCCCGAGGCTCGGGTTTGGCCGAATTTCGAGATTCTTGTATAAATTGATAATTTTCGATTGGGTTGTGTTCCTTGAGTATATATTAATGATGTTGAACAGGTTTTGGCTAGATTTAGAGTGATCGAGAGCCAATTTGAGGGGCAAGAGCATTGCGGACTAGTGTTGTGGCCCGGTAGAGGTAAGTAATGGTTATAAATCTTATCCTGAGGGTATGGAACCTCGGACTACATATGTTCTCCCTGATTTTAGAAAGGCGCACATGTCGGATGACGAGTATGTGGCGCGCACTGATTTTTGGATTGGACTAGGTCCCCTCCACGACAAATAATGCGTTGCATATTTACTCAAAACCTTATGTTAAATCATATTCTAAAGATTGTTGAAATATTTGGGCTATACGCCATTTTTGGGGCATCGTGCCGATCTGTTTAGACCCCTTGGGGGCTTTTTACTGCTGTTTTCCTCACTATTTGTTGATGATTTCACTCAGCATCATTGTGCATACTGTTTTTCGAAACTCAGCATGATTTACACCACTTTCAGATTTAAACTGATGTTTTGGGTCAAGTACGTTGTTTTACTAATTCGCCCGAGGGGCCTTTCGAGTGGTTCTGCTGAGTGTGGCCGAGGGCCAGAAGTGATGATGAGGTGCTGAGTGATATTAGTTCTTGGGCTGAAGGAGCCCATCCGGAGTCTGTACACACCCCCAGTGAGCGCACCGAGTGCCGAGTGATTGGGAGGCCGAGTGACGAGTGATTGGGAGGCATGAGTGGCTGTGAGGTATGCCAGAGGGGCTGATTATGAGTGACTGTGAGGCATGCATGAGGAGCTGATTATGATACATGTTTTTTCCCGAGGGGCTACTTATGATTTTACTACTTTCATTTGCATACTAAATCTTTCGGTTTGAAGTTGTTAAACATATGCATTCTTTAAAGGATTTTTCTGAAGATTATTTTAAGGCATGATGATTTCACATATCTATGTTATACTGTTGGAAAGAAAGGTTGTGCCTCTTGTGATTTTATGTGTTTCTTTCTGCTCAGACCTGATTTATTTTCATTATTACTGAGTTGGCGTACTCACATTACTCCCTGCACCTTGTGTGTAGATTCAGGTGTTAGGGCAGGGTGAGTTGTCAATCTGTTCCAGAGATTTCGGAGGTTTGCGAGGTAGCTGCATGCGTCCGCAGTCCTGCTCCCTCTCCTGTTTAATATTATAGAATTTATTTTTTTTGAGTTGTATATTTATGTAGATGCTCATGACCAGTGACTCCGGGTCCGCGAGGTATTGTATTTAATGTTAAGCATAGACTTAACCGTTTTTATAAATGTTTAAAGGAACTTTTATGGGTAATCAATATAGTAAAGAGGTAAATGGGAGTTTATTATGATTTGAGTGAAGTTTTGGCTGGCCTAGTTCCATGATAGGCTCCATCACAACTGGCCTGGATTTGGGGTCCTGAAAGATTGGTATCAGAGCGCTAGGTTACATAGGACTCACCGGTCATGAGCAGGTTTAGTAGAGTCTTGTAGATCGGTATGGAGACGTCTGTACTTATCTTCGAGAGGCTGCAGAACCCTTAGAAAAATCTCACATTTTTAAAAATTCTTGTCGTGCGAATCCATTGTATTCAGCCAAGAGTGTAACTCTTGAATTCCTTCCATGTATTTGAGCGCGCTCGAGAGTGCCTGGTATTAGCTGTGCATCGACGGCTTGTGGCTTCCATGGATGAGATGTGATTGTGGCATGTTGGTAATGGGCCAGTCTGGAAGATTTGAGGCCAGATTCATTATGTGGCTTGATTGCCGAGATTTTCGTTGTGTGGGCACATGTAACTGGGGACTTGTATGTCCGTTTGTGTTCTTATTGATGAGAATTGGTGACTAGACGCCTAGGTGGTGGGTGTGATTTGATGGTTATATGTGTTCAGACTGTGAAATGTGTCGAAAGGGCTGGCTTGAAATGTGGTAAGATTTATTCAGTGTTTGATTTTTGTCTCGATTTGGTATATGGCCTTGAGTTGTGAGTATGCTGGAATACCTCTCATGTTATGTAGTTGTGGAGTGAAGCGGATTTCTCTATTGGGTTATGAGTTCATGGTGATGTCTTTGAATTGACCATTTGCCCCAGTGGAGTTCATGTATTTGATTGACGGTGTATTCCGGCCGTATTAGCACTCCTTGTTATTGTATTCATTTATGGTGTCCTGGCATATTCGCGTAGCCGGGAGTAGCATACTCAGTATCTGAGGATGGCAGTATAAGGATCCAGGGAGAAAGGGTTCTATGGGAACTCTCCGAGAGTGAATTTTTGCTCGGTTCGGTAGCATTCTTGGGACACGTGGTTTCCAGTGAGGGTATTCATGTGGTCAGTCATGTGTGGGTAGAGCTTCCAGGAGCTCGAGATTTCTATGGCCAACGCTCCAGCCTTGTTTGTCTTGATCCTTGGCTTTGAGCCAAGTGGAGGAGTTCGTTATTGATATGATGATTCCATGATTATATGTGGTATCGGTTTCAGTTCGAGGTATAGTGGTAAATCAGTTATGACCTGCAGGTATGGGGTCTGGGAATGTCATGAGTAAGGGAAGTTTCTTCTATATAGGTTGTAGTGTACTTGTTTGGGTAATTGGGTTCTATTGAATGATTTAGTGGAAATTTTAAAAGGTATAGTGTGCGCAGGGTATGAATTTGCATGTGGTTTCAAGTGAATGGATTACTTTCCTAGTATGTTAGTGTGCAAACGGGTCAGGTCGATTCTGTCTAATTGGTCAGTGTGATTGAGATTTACGTTAGAGGATGTCAAGACTTGTAGTATTCTACATATCGGTATCAGGAAGGTGAAGGTAATGGCTTTAGATTCGCAGAAGTCCCTTCAAGGTAAGTTTTTTTGATGTGGTGATTTTGAGGATATTTGAGGGAGTGTTCGGTGGCTTATGAGCCTTAGACGGTATGGTTTTATGCTTCGGTCGCGTGTGGTGAGTCGTGGTTGAAAATTGTCGTATTAGGGCAGGGAGAAGTATCAATTTGAAGGTAAGTCAGAAATAACTTGGGTAAATAGGGAAACTTGGTAGTAGGACGGATCGACATGGTAACGGATACGGTTAGTTCTTTGGGGTGTTCATAAGGTGACGAGTTTTTCGGTTGTTTCTTAGCAATGCTCTTGGATTTTTGGTGGCCTGCGTAGTTTGGTTGAGATAGAAGAGTTCAGTTCTAATGGTTTGGTGTTGTGAAAATGGGATTTCAGAATTTCCTGGTGGTTTTTACCGCGGTTAAGGGTGTATATTTTCTTATGACATGTAGTGAATTTGTTTCTAAAGGGGATCCAATGGAAGTTCTTGTCTAGTTGGTACGTAGTTGCTTGTGGCTCATAAGGGACCATGGAGTTCCCGTATTTTTCCTAGGTTGGCATGGCGTGTGTAGTATGTTGGGTGGAGTTGAGATTTGCATATGTGAGGTCACGGTTTGGTTGTGGAAGAAAGGTCGAAAATTCTTCGGCAGCATGGAAATTTCAAATGACTAGGTAGATTATATCACCAATTGGTGTGACTTGATGAGGGTATATATTTTTGAAAGAGCAATGTGCTTGAGTTAAGGGTACTTCATTGGTATCGCGGTGCCCTATTGTTGGATCGACTATTGATATTCAAGGTTGCTTGGTGAATGGAAGAATTGTACGGTTAATCCCCGTGGAATGAGTGAGTATTGGGATGTGTTATGTATTCGCGCGGCGGAGTTGTGATCAGATATGGTAATCCGTACGTTTCATGGATTGCGAGACTGAGAGTTCTCATAAACATGATATTTTGTGGAAGTAAACTGTGAAGAGGCGAGCTGAGCTAGTCGGGTGTTAATATGTGCCATGATTATGTCATTACGATATTTTCGGTAAGTTATCTATCTATTATGGGTGACCAAGGTTAATTTAGGGTCACTGGTAGGCTAATATGGGTGTGTGTTCTGCACCAGATCGAAATTGTTGGCTTCGAGTTTCTATTACTGAGAAAGGTACCATTCGATTGTGATTGAGATTATTCATGTCCTGGATTAATCTATGAGTTACCCTTCGGTGTTGCGAGGAGTGGTGATTATTGGTTATATGCACATATGGTGCGGTTCTAATTGGGCGTTTTGGCTTGATTTGAGTAAGGTGAGTAATTGGGTGTTGCGGGATTGAGGCGTGTTGGTTATATACCTTCTATTACGGGTGGCATGGTATCATCCGGTTTTCCCCGTGGTTATGCCAATGCACTTTGAGTACTTGATGTCGAATTTCGAATGGTTAATGATTTTGGGTAAGGTGTCTTGAAGTATTTCAAGTGGAACAGCGTTGGATGAGATCGCGCAGTGTAGCGGAGTTATGTAGGGGTATGACCTTTGGTATTGGAATCATGTGTTTTTGATTTTCGCAGTGTGTGTGTCAGGTGGTTAGTATGATATGG
This sequence comes from Nicotiana knightiana, assembly GCA_005239525.1. Lineage (NCBI taxonomy): Eukaryota > Viridiplantae > Streptophyta > Magnoliopsida > Solanales > Solanaceae > Nicotiana > Nicotiana knightiana. Next base: position 80,309 of record ML424792.1, read on the forward strand.
TGATAGTAATTTTTAATGGCAGGATAGCCCTCTCGTGTGGATCTTTTATATAATTTTATTACATTGGGAAGTTGTTGTTAAGTGCCACAATTGCACAGGTTTTGGCTACGAATTGAATCAATGTGTCGAATGGTTAGTGTCATGTCTTCAGGGTGGTTGTGATGGATGAGAGGAGGTCATTGGACCTAGAATGAATATTTTCGAAATTTTCTACAGCATAGTTGGAAGGACATATATCGGGAGTCGGCCTAGAAATCTGTTATAATTCCTGTTTGGGAAGGGAGAGTTCCATGTCTGGCTGATTGGACGAATGGTTGTTCGTCATAAGTGTTAGAGTGAGGCATTTCTTGATAAGAGGTGGTGTACCGATATTGGGTTGTTTTGAGAAGTTATTGAGGTTAAGAGTTATTGCTATGAGAGTTGGATCACGTGGTGTATTATTTCATTTCATCTAGGGTACGTATATGGCTTGATTCAACATGTTCAGGCTTGTTCAGTTTATAGGTAGGGAAATTTTGATCTTATATATCATTTTAGAAGTGGGAATTTGGTTCTAAGGTTTATGGGCCAGGATTTGGATTTTGAAATTTCAACGGTATTGTGCTATTGGACCTATATGGGATAGGGTGACATGGGACCACCCCCGGGTATGTGCATGGTAAGCTACGTAACAGTTTGATGGTGGTGGAGAATAACTCTTGGCACGTTCGAGGATGAATGTATGTTTAAGTGGGGGAGGATGTAACGACCCGGCCGGTCGTTCCGAGAAGTTAGCCCCGTTTTCCCCGTTTTAGCTTCATTTATGTGTGTTGGGTCGGTTGGTTCGGGTTCAGAGTGGTCATGATGAGAATTGAGGCGTTTGGTCCCTCAAGGTAGCCTAATAGTTGAGAAAGTCAATTGAGATTTGACTTGTTGGTGAACGACCTCCGAATGCAGATTTTATGGCTTGGATAGCTTCGTTAGATGATTTGGGACTTAGGAGTGTGATCGGAATATTTTTGTGATGTCCGGAGTAGAATTAGGCTTGAATTGGCGAAAGTTAGTTTTTGGCGATTTTCCGTCGGCATTGGAAAATAGGCTATCGGGGTCGGAATGAAATTTTGAAAGTTGGAACAGGTTCGTAATGTCATTTTGAATGTGTTTGCAAAATTTCAGGTCAATCGAAGGTGTTTTGGTTGGTTTCGGTGTAGTTGGTGAAATCTGGAAGTTACAAAGTTCACAAGCTTGAATTTGATGTAATTTTGGTGTTTTCGTGTTGTTTTTGGAGTTTCGAAGGCTCGACTAAGTTGGAATAATACTATGGGGTGTGTTGGTATGTTTGTTTGGGGCCCCGAGGGGCTCGGGATTGATTTCGGATGGTTGGCGGGGTTTTGAAATTTGGAAAAATCTCAGAAAATAGCTGATGGTGTGTGATTGCTGGTGTTGGCCGCACAGGTGCGATGGGAAATGCGCAGGTGTGAAAAAGGCTAGGAAGGGGAATTTCCGCAGGTGCGAAGTTTTGGCCACACCTGGGGGAAGGTTGGCCGCAAGTGCGGAATTTGGTCCGTTAAGTGGGATTCCGCAGGTGCGCACCTGGGACCGCAGATGCTACTAGATGTTCGCAGGTGCGGAAATGACTGGCAGAAACAGTATATAAAGGGCCTCCATGAAATTCATTTCATTTCACCATTTTTGCATGCGAGATGAGCTCTTTTGAAGGCAGATTGGAGAGGGGATTCGTGATTCTTCAGTGAAGGTAAGTTCTCGGGTTATTATCATCGTTTCTATGCTATTTTAATTCAGATTAGTCTTGTATTTGAAGGATTAAAGTAAGAAAAGTTTTGAAAATGGGAGGAAAGAGTTGGGAATTTCTTTCGGAAATTTTAGTGGGCGATTGTGGTCAGATTTTGGTGTTCTTTGTATGTGCGGTCTCGTGGGAGGATGAGTATCCTTGTGATTCAAATTTTATGAAATTCTGAGATGTGGGCCCGGGGCACGGGTTTGGCCGAATTTCGAGATTCTTGCATAGATTGATAATTTTCGATTGGGTTGTGTTCCTTGAGTATATATTAATGATGTTGAACTGGCTTTGGCTAGATTCGGAGCGATCGGAAGCCAATTTAAGGGTCAAGAGCATTGCGGACTAGTGTTGTGGCCCGGTAGAGGTAAGTAATGGTTATAAATCTTGTCCTGAGGGTATGGAACCCCGGACTACATATTTTCTCACTGATTTTAGAAAGGCGCACATGTCGGATGACGAGTATGTGGCGCGCACTGATTTTTGGATTGGACTAGGTCCTCTCCGCGACAACTCATGAGTTGCATATTTACTCAAAACCTTATATGAAATCATATTCTAAAGATTGTTGGAATATTTGGGCTATACGCCGTGTTTTAGGTCTCGTGCCGATCTGTTTAGACCTCATTGGGTAAGGCGTCTTGAAGTATTTCAAGTGGACCAGCGTTGGATGAGATAACACAGTGTAGCGGATTTATGTAGGGGTATGACCTTTGGTATTGGAACGATTTGTTTTTGATTTTCGCAGTGTGTGTCAGGTGGTTAGTATGATATGGTGATGGTAATTGTTAATGGCAGGATAGTCCTCTCGTGTGGATATTTTATATAATTTGATTACATTGGGAAGTTGTTGTTAAGTGCCCAAGTTGCACAGCTTTTGGCTACGAATTGTATCGATGTGGCGAATGGTTAGTTTCATGTCTTCAGGGTGGTTATGATGGATGAGAGGAGGTCATTGCACCTAGAATAAATATTTTTGGAATTTTCTACAGCATAGTTGGAAGGGCATATATCGGGAGTCGGCTTAGAAATCTGGTATAATTCTTGTTTGGGAAGGGAGAGTTCCATGTCTGGCTGATCGGACGAATGGTTGTTAGTTCTATGTGCTTCTTTCCTCATCGGCAGTGTATGGAAGTGTTAGAGCGAGGCATTTCTTGATAAGAGGTGGTGTACCGGTATTGGGTTGTTCAGAGCAATTATTGAGATTAAGAGTTATTGCTATGAGAGTTAGGTCACGCGGTGTATTATGTGATTTCATCTGGGGTACGTATATGGCTTGATTCAGCATGTTTAGGCTTGTTCAATTTATAGTTATGGAAATTTTGATCTTATATATCATTTCAAAAGTGGGAATTTTGTTCTAAGGTTTATGGGCCAGGATTTGGATTTTGAAATTTCAACGGTATTGTGCTATTGGACCTATATGGGATAGGGTGACATGGGATCACCCCCGGTTATGTGCATGGTAAGCTACATAACAGTTTGATGGTGTTGGAGAACAACTCTTGGCACGTTCAAGGACGTACGTATGTTTAAGTGGGGGAGGTATAATGACCCGGCCAGTCGTTCCGAGAATTTAGCCCCGTTTTCCCCGTTCCAGCTTCATTTATGTTTGTTGGGTCGGTTGGTTCAGGTTCAGAGTGGTCATGATGAGAATTGAGGCGTTTTGTCCCTCAAGGTAGCCTAATAGTTGAGAAAGTCAACTGAGATTTGACTTGTTGGTGAACAACCTCGGAATGCGGATTTTATGGCTCGGATAGCTTTGTTAGGTGATTTGGGACTTAGGAGAGTGTTCAGAATTTTTTTGTGATGTCTGAAGTAGAATTAGGCTTGAATTGGCGAAAGTTAGTTTTTGGCGATTACCGGTCGGCAGTGGAAAATAGGCTATCGGGGTCGGAATGGAATTCCGAAAGTTGGAACAGGTTCGTAATGTCATTTTGGACGTGTCTGCAAAATTTCAGGTCAACCGGAGGTGTTTTGTTTGGTTTCGGCGTAGTTGGTGAAATCTAGAAGTTTCAAAGTTCATAGGCTTGAATTTGATGTAATTTTGGTGTTTTCGTGTTGTTTTTGGAGTTTCGAAGACTCGACTAAGTTGGAATAATTCTATGGGGTGTGATGGTATGTTTGGTTGGGGCCCCGAGGGACTCGGGATTGATTTCGAATGGTTGGCGGGGTTTTGAAATTTTTAAAAATCACAGAAAACATCTACTGGTGTGTGATTGCTGGTGTTGGCCGCACTTGCGGAAGGGCAGCCGCAGGTGCGATGGGAAATGTGCAGGTGCGAAAAAGTCTAGGCAGGGGAATTTCCGCAGGTGCAAACTTTGGGTCGCACCTACGAAGCTGCAGGGGCGGAATTTGGTCCGTTAAGTGGGATTCCGTAGGCGCTTACCTGGGACCGCAGGTGCGACTAGATGTCCGCAGGTGCGGAAATGAATGTCAGAAACAGTATATAAAGGGCCTCCGTGAAATTTATTTCATTCCACCATTTTTGCATGAGAGAGGAGCTCTTTAGAAGGAAGATTGGAGAGGGGGTTCGTGATTCTTCAGTGAAGGTAAGTTCTCGGGTTATTATCATCGGTTCTATGCTATTTTAATTCGGATTAGGCTTGTATTTGAAGGACTAAAGTAAGAAAAGTTTGGAAAATGGGAGGAAAGAGTTGGGAATTTCTTTTGGAAATTTTAGTGGGCAATTGTGGTCCGATTTTGATGTTCTTGGAATGTACGGTCTCGTGGGAGGATGAGGATTCTTGTGATGCAAATTTTATCAAATTTCGAGATGTGGGCCTGGGGCCCGGGTTTGGCTGAATTTCAAGATTTTTTGTATAAATTGATAATTTTCGATTGGGTTGTGTTCCTTGAGTATATATTAATGATGTTAAACTAGTTTTGGCTAGATTCGGAGCGATCAGGAGCCAATTTGAGGGGCAAGAGCATTGCGGACTAGTGTTGTGGCCCGGTAGAGGTAATTAATGGTTAATTTTGTCTTGAGGGTATGGAACCCCAGACTACATATTTTCTCACTGATTTTAGAAAGGCGCACATGTCGGATGACGAGTATGTGGCACGACTGATTTTTAGATTGGACTAGGTCCTCTCTGCGGCAACTAATGAGTTGTATATTTACTCAAAACCTTATGTTATATCATATTCTAAATAATGTTGGAATATTTGGGCTATACGCCGTGTTTGGGGCCTCGTTCCGATCTGTTTAGACCCCTTGGGGGTTTTTTACTGTTGTTTTTCTCACTATTTGTTGATGATTTCACTCAGCATTATTGTGCAGACTATTTTCCGAAACTCAGCATGATTTATACCACTTTGAGATTTAAACTGATGTTTTGGGTCGAGTACCCTGTTTTACTAATTCACCCGAGGGGCCTTTCAAGTGGTTCTGTTGAGTGTGGCCGGGGGCCAAGAGTGATGTGAGGTGCTGAGTGTGGCCGAGGGCCAAAAGTGATGGTGAGGTGCTGAGTGATATTAGCGCTTGGGCTTAAGGAGCCCCTCCGGAGTCTGTACACATCCCCAGTGAGCGCACCGAGTGCCGAGTGACGAGTGATTGGGAGGCTGAGTGGTGAGTGATTGGGAGGCATGAGTGGCTGTGAGGTATGCCCGAGGGGCTGATTATGAGTGACTGTGAGGCATGCCCGAGGGGCTGATTATGATACATGTTTTTTCTCGAGGGGCTACTTATGATCTTACTACTTTCATTTGCATACTAAATCTTTCGGTTTGAAGTTGTTAAACATATGCATTCTTTAAAGGATTTTTCTGAAGATGAAATAAAGGCATGATGATTTCACATATCTATGTTATACTGTTGGAAAGAAAGGATGTGCCTCTTGTGATTTTATGACATTGATTTTATGTGTTTCTTGCTGCTCAGACATGATTTATTTTTATTACTACTGAGTTGGCGTACTCACATTACTCCTTGCACCTTGTGTACAGATTCAGGTGTTAGGGCAGGGTGATTTGTTGATCTGTTCCAGAGATTCTCGGAGGTTTGCGAGGTAGCTGCATGCGTCCGCAGTCCTGCTCCCTCTCCTGTTTAATATTATAGAATTTATTTTCGTTGAGTTTTATATTTATGTAGATTCTCATGACTAGTGACTCCGGGTTCTCGGTGGATTGTATTAAATGTTCAACATAGATTTAACTATTTTTATAAATGCTTAAAGGAACTTTTATGGGTAACCAATATAGTAAAAAGGTAAATGGGAGTTTATTATGATTTGAGTGAAGTTTTGGCTGGTCTAGTTCCAGGATAGGCGCCATCACGACTGGCCTGGATTTGGGGTCGTGACAGATTCTTTCCGAGATTATTTCTTCTACTGAATTGCCTTGACTCACGGACTTGAATGAATTCTTCCTTAAATGAGAGAATATTCTCGTTGCCAAATTCCTTGATTGATTCTTTCGATTGACGTCCTTAAGTGGGATAATCTTTAGCGGATGATTTTGTGCCCTTAATCTCCTTTGATTGAGATCCTTTCTATAATATCTCTTTTAAAATATTTTCCATCTTCCTTGATTGATTTTTCCGCTTCTCTTTTCTTTTTTTGTTTTGTTCATTTATGCCTCCATATGCCTCTATTTTATTGCTCAGAATCTTTTCCTACACATAGGGAGTAAATGGTTATTTTGTATCATTGAAATTAATTGAGATCTAACAATCTCCCCGTTCTTTATTATGACAAAATAACAATAAAAATACTTCCTTGTTGATCAACTGCCTTGAGTTTATTGTAGTCAACTCTCTTTTAATCCGCATTTCTTGGTAGATTTGTCTATTCGACTCCCTCTCAGCTGAGCATTCTGTTGTGTCTCATTCGTAGTCGACTCCCCTCAATTGTAGTCGACTGCCCCTCGTTGTATACCATATGATGCACCTGCAAGTTAAAAACGGAGCACAAAACATAGAACACAGAAATAGGGACTAAATAGAAATGCAGTCCTTAAGCTTGCTTACTATTTCTCCCCCTTTGTTATCAACAAAAACAAAATAAAAATAGGGAAATTAAAACTATTTGTCCTAAGAGTACAACCCATGACTGAATCATCAGTTGCAAAAACAAAGCAAAAAGAAAATTGTCTTAAACTACCAAACATCAGCGATGCTGAAAGTAAGTAAGGGTATTGAAAAAAGCCTCTTGAGGCGGTCAAAGCTAAAATTCACTGTGGCAGAGAACCCACCAATTATGTCGTGCATCTCTTTGAAGGTCGTTAATACTTTTTTTGCAGTCTTGAGAATCTGCACTCGAATATTGGACACGTCGAAACCTGTCTCCTTTGCCATTCCATGGATATCTTCAATCTTCCTTTGTATAGAGGTTAAGGGGTTCTTAATGATAGACAGTGTTTCATTGAAGATGACAAGTTTTTCTAAGAGGTCAGGATCACTTGTACTGGGGTGAGACACAAGAGCTTTTGCCTTGGAACGGAAAGAACATTCTTGGTTTCACCTTCTTGTTTCTTGACCCAGGCACCCTTTACAGAAATATAACCCATGCTAGTAAATCCCCTGGAATTGTAAGACGTAGTGAAAGTGATGTAGGGATGGTCAACGAGGGATATGTTGTTGGCTTCTATAATATGGGTGATAACCACACCATAAGGAAGAATTTTGGGATCATCGGCACTTTCTATCATGAAATTGATGACCCAAGAAGACAAGTTCACCTTCTTCTTAGTCAGAAGGCAGTAAACTAAAAAGGTATCATGCTGGGAGAAGGTAGAGAAGGATCATGTTCTTGGAAGAAGAGTGGTTTCTTTAATATGTGCTAAAACACGAGTTCCAAAACAAACATCATTAGGTCCTAGTTGACTAGGAAGAGAGTTAGAGGCTGATTCAATTATACATTTCTTATCATGATCAAAAGAGATTTCAAAGTCCTTAGAGCGGATATTCTTAAAGAGCATAGAAAAACCAGAACAACTAAGGGAAAATTTTTCCAACTCTGGAAGTCGAAGAGTTCCTTCACTTTGCAATAGAGGTTGTCCATGACATCTAAATCGACAACTCTGCCATGAGCGACTTGCTTGTCTTAAAGGCAATGAAGGCATTCTTAGCTTGTTTGGAGTGTCCCAGAAATTTAGGTCAAACTCAAGAGAACTGGAGAGATCACTTTTGGGCTCTTTGGGAGTGAAGGTTTTAGAGGGGTCTGTTATGGGTCCTTTTCCTAGGGGCTTTTCATTGGTAGTGCGATCATTATCTGTGAGATGTTGAGAGGAGGAAAAGTCCTCCGAGTGGTCTGATCTTATATTGACTGGTTCAGGAGGTTGAGAAGAGGGTTTAAACCTAGAGCGAGTGCTTTTTCAAGTGGAAGTAGAGGGGTTTTTGGAGTGCTTTGCCGTGGTATGGTTTTGAACAGGGGAGTCGAGATACAAACAATGTGAGAGGGACTGAAAAATTTGAACTTAAAAGGGTGATAAAGGGAGGTTGAGTACAGACGAAAAGGCGTCAAAGATTTGACTCAATGATTGACCGGTCTCAGAAAAGGTGTGAAAGGGTGTGGAAAAGAAAAAGTAATGTCGCGCCCCTTTTTTCTCGCGAAATTCGGTTTCGACATTTTTGGGACAACTCCTTTTGAGAGGGTAAGGAATTGGAATTGGGAGAGTCCCCACCTAACAGATTAAGGTGCATTAGGACACCTAGAGTCCTAGAGTAGATAACTCATATTACCAGTTTACATCACCTGAAATCGGGTAAGGGCTCAAATTACCTCGAGGGGAAGGTGTTAGGCACCCCTCGAGGTCCACAAAAATGGGTCCCGGCCAAACTTATATTAAGTGAATTAGTCTAAGGAAAAGAAAGCAATTTGGACCAATAAAATACTTGATTTATTTTAGAACATGAATGAGGGGGGAGGGGTCCTAAGTTTTTTAGCCTATAGGATCACTCCGTGCAATACTTTGTAGCTCCCTCAAGTCGGGATGCCACTCATAGTATTTAGCGCACACACTATCATCTCCTACTACCTGATTACTATCTTTAAGTTGTTAATTAAGTGTTATAGTCGATTCTAGTTCGTTTCCTATTCGTGCACTACCCGTCCATTACCTATGGCCCTAGACGTATTAGGACCTCTATTTGGCATAGTTCTAGACCCAGCCTATGTTGCTCAAAACTATAAAAGTCTAGGCAACAAGCAAAAACAATTAGGACTTTCAGATAGTAAGCAAATATGGGCTCATGTTGACCTCCACACATAAACAAAAAAGGCATGCAATTGATTGACAGGCTTAATTTAAAGTCTTATAGGCAGGATATCTATGTGAGAAATAAGCAAGCAATGATTTATAGAAGCAGTTTCATTAAGGCGAATGTCAAGACCTATTGTTTGACTGCTGATTTTATTCAGTAATATCTGGGCCTTTCAGGCTGTAAGGAATCACAGTTTCAAATCCAGAATTGTTATTAAGACCTATAGGCATGTTGTCTAAGTGATTGACAGTGGCGATCGTATTCAGAACCAATTAGTACAATCCTATAGGCCTGATATCTACGAGTGTGCTGGTTATTATACTATGGACATGACTTCTAGGCGTAGAACTAATTTTAGCTTTATAGACATGTTTCATAGCTTTGTATTTCCTTTTGACCTTATATGCATGCTTTCTAATTATTGTACTGACTTAAGTCATTTAGGCATGATTTCTAGGTTTGAAACTTTTTGCAGTCCTATAGGCACGGTATCTATTATTGAATTAATTTAACTCTATAGGCATGGTCTCTATTGAGCAGTAATACGAGCAGAAATTGTACATATTACTAGAAAAATAATTAAATCAAACATTGAGGTCCTATAGGCATGATTGCTAACATATGTTTGTTGGATAAGTTAATGCAACTTATAGGCAGGATTTCTAATGCAATTTTAATCCTATAGGTAGGATTTCTAATGCAATTTAATCCTATAGACAGGATTTCTGATATGCAAGCATGGTACAAAACTCACATGATTTTAACAAAGATGATGTAAAACAAGATTAACAGAACAAATGAAACCCTATTGACAGGATTTCTACCTGAAATGCCCAAAGAAAATAAAGGCCCTTCCCAATTTTACTGTGCACCCCAGAATCTGTTCATTACAAACTTATTACAAACCAAAGTAATGAATAAATTACATAATAGTAATAAGATAAACTATAGGGAGCCTTCATTAGGCCCAAACAAACCTGGGAAACCATGCCTTCAAACCATGAGGCTCATTTCATAGGGATAGCATAGCCAAGAATGGGCGATTCACCCATAGCACATATAGCACCATGTTTTCAGTGTGTCAAAGTTCACAAGGGCCTCAGGGACCCCGGGAAATGCTCACACCAGAACCACATATTCAGAAGATGATTCACAAGAGATTGGCAACCAGTTCCCAGTGTGTCAGAGTTCACAGGAGCCTCACATGGACCCTGAGTAGTGCTCACACTAGGGTGGTTGAGAATCTAAGGGACTAAGAGTGGAAGTTTTAAAATAGTGACAGCGAAATGAGGTAGGGAAAAATTTTAAAACAGTGCTGAGTTCAGAAGCAACAAAGTTCAGAACACAGAATTGCATTCAGCAAAACAAGCAAGGTTTGTAAAGTATATAGTTTCAAAGAGACCTAATTATACTAAGTGAGCATGCTGACATTTAGGAGAACCATTGCTTAATCACATAAACAATTTAGGCAAAACAATAAGATTATCACATGACATGTTAGCAAAAAAATTGACGGGGCTCATGAATTAAGTAACAATACATATCTGCAAAGTTGGGATAAGTTAACTAATTGCATGTTGATAGTATCTTAAGGAATGCAAGTTCAGAACAGGTGCAGGATTAACAAACAGTGTGCATGGACAAGTTTATACATTAAGCCAGCTTTTAAAAGGATTCATATTATTCAAAATAACTAATCTTAAATTAATAGTATTAACTATAGGATTAGACAAAGTCATAGAAACATAAGGGCAGAATCATACTCGGAATTTAAACATGCTGGTAGAGCAATACATATTATGAAAAACATGGAGAATAAAGTGATAAGGGATTAGGGCTTACAGTTAAGAAGGAAAGCAAGTAACCACAACAGTAAGTCCAGAGTCAAATGGCCTTGGCTTTCAGCCGGCCAAGACCAGAAACAATGAGCAAAGAGAACTAGAGTAAAGAATCCAAGTTTCAATGAGAGTATTAGAGTTTGAGTTTGTCTTAAAGGGGAGAGGGAAAGGGTTTAAATAGTGTTGAATTAGACAAACAAAAAAAGGGAAGTAATAAAACACATATAGGTAAGGAAATAAATCAATCATAAAATCAATTGAAGTCAAAGTTCAATCAATTAACAGGGCATAACAGCGTGTAATCAGGTGATTACAATTTAAAATCAGGAAACGTCAATTAACAGTCAATTTCAAGGTAAATAAGGTAAGAAATAAAGGAAACATGGTATATTGAGCAGAAGTAAGGAAAGTTTTAGTCATATACGAAAAAAGGAAAATATTTAAAATCAGTAAGGAAGGAAAGATTTAAACCCTAATTTTTAGGAAAAACACATAAATCGGCAGAAATAAAAAGACAAAGAGTCACATGCTTCATAGAATGAACATAGACAGGAAGTTGTTCAAAAAGAAAAATCAGAATCGAACTAGATCTGAAACCCTAATTTAGGGCAAATAAAGGAAATTAATAAGAATAAGTAGATTCACGCATAATGAAGTGAATATAGACGAGATAATGCTAAAAATCAAAGTTTGAACCAGTTTAGGTTCAAATCAAAGAGAATCTGAAACCCTAACCTTTAGGGCTAAGTAAGAATCCACAAGAGATACGTAAAACAACCGTACTCACAAAAAATGGGATGAACACGGACGAAATACACAATAGGTTAAAGATTTTGAACCTGATTTGGTTCGAATCTCTCAAGGTCTGCTTGCCATTTTAGGCAAGCCATTAGGAAATACCAAAATCGAGTAGCCAGTAAGGAGATAGGACTAAATAAGGTAAGGAATCATAAATTTATTCCATTCTTGGGGTTATCATCAAGGAGATTTTAAGTGACTGTTCTGGGGTTTTTAGAGGAGAAGAAGATGAGAGAGTTTGAGGGCGGCGGAGTGGGTAAAATATGTTAGGGTTAGACGGGTGGGTTATAATTAAAGGGGTGGAGTGGCACGAGCCGTTGATCTTCAGAGATCAACGACTGTGATTTAAAAAGGTTGGGTCGGGTGTTTTGGACGGGTATAGGTCCAGGATAATGGGTATTTGGGTATTGGGCTGGGGTATTGGGATGAGGTAATTGGGTAGTGTATAGGTCTGAAATTGGGATTTTAGAGGCTATATTTTAAATACCCAATTTAATACATAAATAATTTATAAAAAAATAGTTAATAAATAGCAAAAATATCACTTGTGCATGAAAATGATTTAAAATAATTACTTAACATTATAAAAATATAAAAAGTCATTTTCTTTCAAAAGTCATATATAATTATTCATATATATGAGCTATTCTTGCAAAATATGCAATTTTAGCCTAAGGATGCAAAAATACTATTATAATAAATAAAATAAAAAATATTTAAGGATTAATACAGATATAGATGATGAAAATTAAATGATAAATCATCATAAAATTTATTTGAGATGCAATTAATAGTTACTTTTATGATAAAATGCATGATTAAATTGATTAAAAGCTTTTTAAAAATTATAGAAAATTATGGAAAAATACTTGATGATGCTCATGCACTATTTTGAAGGTATATATGTATTTTTGAGAAATATGAGGAAATATTGGGTATCTATAGCTGCCCCTCTTTACCCGGGAATGATGAAAGAGTTGTTGGGTAAAGAAATGATGATCAATTTTGACTGAATAAGGTGATTTGAAAGAGTATAGGCCGCACTCTGGCTTCTGAGCTGCCTATATATCCCTGATTTTACAGGAATCAAGTCGTGTGTAGTTATGGATCCAATGATGAAGTAAACCAATGGAATTATTGCAAGAATGGACAAAATTTTCCAAGTAAGGAAAATTGGAATTTGAAACGGTTATGGGTAAATGAGACTGGGTAACAGATGGTGAATTTTTATGTTTGGGATGCTTTGAAGTATGTGGATGGGAATTGGAGCGGGATTTCTCCTGTTGGGATAACGGTTACTCTCTAGACCACCTGCAAATTTACAAAAAAACACTGCAAGAATATATGCATAAACTTAGACATGATGCAAATTCCCTTTGGACTATGAAGACTGTCTTTGAACGGTTAGGATGACGTCCTTAGACCATGATGCCCGGGCTATGAATTATATGGTAAGAGATTCGCAGGCCATGAAATGATGTTCTCGGGCCATGAAGATGGTGCCTCCGGACCATGATGCCTTTGAATAATGATGTGCAAGTTTGACAGATCCTCAGACCATGGCATGATGTCTTCCGGCAATGAGGATGATGCCTTCACACTATGACGCCTTCGGACAAGTTGGCTATATTTCATCCCATGGGGTGCAGAGGTATGATGCTAAAGGTGATAACAAGACATGGTTTAGTCTCATGCAAAAATAAGGCAATGCTTAGCCTTATGTAGATGGGAGGCAGGGCTTAGCCTCATGCAGGAATTGAGACAGGTCTTAGTCTTATGTAGAGAGAAGGCAATGCTTAGCCTTATGCATATGGGAGGCAGGGCTTAGCCTCATGCAGGAATTGAGACATGGCTTAGTCTCATGCAGAGAGAAGGCAATGCTTAGCCTTATGCAGACGGGAGGCAGTGATTAGCCTCATGCAAGAGTGTAGACAAGGCTTAGTCTCATGAAGAGAGAAGGCAATGCTTATCCTTATGCAGATTGGGAGGCAGGTCTTAGCCTAAGGTAGTATTTAGACAGGGCTTAGTCTCATGCAAAGATAAGGCAATGCTTACCTTATGCAGATGAGAGGCAGAGCTTAACCTCTTGCAGGAATTGAGACAGGGCTTAGTCTCATGCAGAGAGAAGGCAATGCTTAGCCTTATGCAGATGGGAGGCAGGGCTTAGCCTCATGCAGTAATTGAGATAGGGTTTAGTCTCATGTAGAGAGAAGGAAATGCTTAGCCTTATACAGATGGAAGGCAGGGCTTAGCCTCATGCAGGAATTGAGACAGGCTTAGTCTCATGTAGGGAGAAGTCAATGCTTAGCCTTACGTAGATGGGAGGCAGGGATTAGGCTCATGCAGGAATTGAGACAGCGCTTAGTCTCATGGAAGGGGAAGGCAATGCTTAGCTTTATGCAAAATGGGGAGGCAGGGCTTATCCTCATGCATGAATTCAGACAAGGCTTAGTCTCGTGCATATGCAAGATTAAAAGGGAAGCATTCTTAGCTGACAATGTGCTTTGTGTATATCAATTGTGTTGTTACACCGATGCTTATTATTCCTGCATCCAAAGAAAAATTTGTGAGTTTTGCGGGGGAGGTTGGTTCGTTTCTTTGTCTGCTTGATCTGCTCCACTATGCCCGAGGGTCCTGTTCAAGTTACCATGGGTAGCATTTGGCTAAAAAGTAAAGTTTCTTTTCAAAATCATGCGTATATAGTTTTCAAAGACATAGTAATATGCAATTTAGAAACTAGTTAGGTGAACCAGTAACTGTGACATTATTAGAGACATTGCGACTTCCTTTGCCATAGAATTTTGAGGGTCCTCCTCAAAATTCTGCCCTAGTTAACTAAGTGACTTTCTGGCTATTCTGTATGTTGTTGTTGGCTAAACTTGCTTTGTAATTTTGAGGGTCCTTCTAAAAATTCTTCCCCAGTTTCTGTTTATGGGGAAAATGGAAATTAACTGAATTGTGACCGAACACAGGGCTGCCTACGTATCCCCTATTAAAAGGGAATTAGGTCGAGAGTAGTTCAATTTACATCATATGAAGAAACATAAATAGTTTACACTTAGTTCTTTTGACTGCATCTGAATTGATAGGCTTTGGCAATATTTCTCCATCCATTTCTGCGAGTATGAGTGCTCCTCCTGTTAATACTCTGTGAACCATGTAAGGAACTTTCCAGTTGGGTGAAAATTTTCCTTTGGCTTCATCTTGATTTGGAAAGATCCGTTTCAGCACCAGTTGCCCTGGTGTGAATTGTCTTGATTTAACCCTTTTGTTGAAAGATCTGGACATTCTATTCTGATAAAGCTGACCGTGACATACTACATTCATCCTTTTTCTATCTATGAGGGCTAGTTTCTCATAGCGGCTCCTTATCCATTCTACGTCGCTGAGTTCTGCTTCTTGTATGATCCTTAGAGAAGGAATTTCTACCTCAGCGGGAATGACAACTTCGGTACAATAAACCAACAAATAGAGAGTTTCCCTAGTTGATGTACGAATTGAGGTAAGGTATCCCAGTAAGTCAAATGGTAATTTCTCGTGTCATTTCTTGTAATTCTCTACCATTTTCCTTAATATCTTCTCTATGTTATTGTTGGTGGCCTCTACAACTTCGTTCATTTGAGGCCTGTATGCTGTGGAATTCTTGTGCTTGATTTTGAAAGTTTCACACATGGCTTTCGCCAGATCACTGTTGAGATTGGCGGCATTGTTAGTGATGATGGACTTTGGAACCCCAAATCGACGAACAATCTGATCTCTGACAAAATCTGAGATGATTTTCTTGGTCACAGCTTTGTATGATGCATCTTCAACCCATTTAGTGAAGTAATTGATGGCCACTAAAATGAAATTGTGCCCGTTCGAAGAAGTGGGTTCGATTTGACCAATGACATCCATTCCCCAGGCAACAAAAGGCCAAGGTGCACTTGTTGCATTGAGTTCATTTGGTGGCACCCGTATCATGTCTGCATGTATCTGGCATTGGTGGCATTTTTGGACATATCGGATTCAGTCTGTTTCCATAGTCATCCAAAAGTATCCGGCCTTGAGTATCTTCTTGTCTAAGACAAAGTCGTTCATATATGGGTCGCAGGTTCCGGCATGTATCTCTTCGAGAAATTTGGAAGTCTCTTTGGTACCAACACACCTTAATAGACCTAGATCGGGAGTTCTTCAATACAAAATTCCTCATCTTTTGAAAAGTGATTGGACAACCTCCGAAGTGTGTGTTTCTGAGTATGGTTTGCATGCTCCGGGTATTCTCCTTTTTCCAAATATTCCTTGATGTCGTGGAACCAGGGATTTCCATCCATTTCCTCTTTAACATAAGCACAGTATGCCGGCTGATTATGGATCCTTACCGGAATGGGATCGATGAAATTCTTGTCTGGATGTTGTATCATTGATGACAAGGTGGCCAATGCGTCTGCAAATTCATTCTGAATTCTGGGGACATGCCAGAATTCTATCTTTGTGAACTTCCTCTTCACCTCTTGTATATGATGTGGATACGGTAGTATTTTGGTATTCTAGTATCCCACTATCCTTGTACCTAATGTACCAACAGGTCTGAATTACCGAGCACCAGCAGTTCCTGAATATTCATGTCAACGGCCAGGTTGAGCCCTAATATGCAGGCTTCATATTCCGCCATGTTGTTGGTGCATGGGAACCTGAGTTTTGCAGACACCGGATAATGCTGATCGGTTTTTGATACCAAGACGGCTCCGATACCGACTCCCTTGAAATTTTCCGCTCCGTCGAAAAATATTCTCCAACCATCGTAGGCTTCAGCAATGTCCTCTCCTATGAATGATACATCTTTATCAATAAAATACATTTTAGGGGTTCGTATTTTCCTCCTACGGGATTCTCAGCAAGATGATCTGTCAAGGCTTGTCCTTTGACTGCCTTCAAAGTTACATAAATGATGTCGAAATCACTCAGCAATATTTGCCACTTGGCCAACTTCCCAGTAGGCATGAGTTTCTAAAAGATGTACTTCAGGGGATCCCTCCTTAATATGAGATATGTAGTATAGGCACGAAGTAGTGCCTTAGCTTCTGAGCTATCCAGGTTAGAGTGCAACAAGTGTGTTCTAGTAGAGAGTACCGTGCTTCATATGGTATGAACTTCTTATTCAAGTAATATATGGCTTGCTCGTTTCTTCTTGTCTCATCATGCTGTCCCAAAACACAACTGAAAGCTCCATCTAACAATGCAAGGTAGAGCAGTCTTGGTCTACCAGGCTCTGGCGGGACTATGACTGGTGGTGTGGACATATATTCCTTGATTTTGTCAAAAGCCTTTTGACAATCCTCGGTCCAACTGGTTGCGGCATCCTTCTTCAACATTTTGAAAATCGGTTCACATATCATTGTAGACTTTGCTATGAGATGGTTGATGTAATTGAGGCGTCACAAGAAACTCATCACATCCTTCTTGTTCTTTGGTGGTGGTAGTTTCTGGATGGATTTAACCTTTGATGGGTCCAACTCTATTCCTCGGCGACTGACGATGAATCACAACAATTTTCCGGCAGGAACCCCGAATGCACACTTTGCGGGATTTAATTTTAGATTGTACTTCCGCAACCGATCAAATAACTTCCTCAAATCTCCTATGTGATCTGTGGCCTTCTTGGATTTGATGATGACTTCGTCAACATACACCTCTATTTCTTTATGTATCATATCATGGAAGATAGTTGTCATGGCCCTCATGTAGGTGGCCCCAATATTCTTCAGACCGAATGGCATCATTTTGTAGCAATATACCCCCATGGTGTAATGAAAGTTGTTTTCTCTGCGTCTTCTTCGTCCATCCAAATCTGATGATAACCCGTGAAGCAATCTATAAAGGATTGAATTTCATGCTTGGTGAAATTGTCGATTCGAATTCGTATATTTGGTAGTGGGAATCATCCTTGGGACTTGCTCTGTTTAGATCCAGATAGTCGACACACACCCTGACTTTTCTATCTTTCTTTTGGAACTGATACAATGTTGGCTAACCATGTTGGGTACTCAACAACCCCGAGGACCTTGGCTTTGAAATGGAACATTGAAAATATTATTTAAAACAAAATGGTCAAGAATAAATTGTTTTTCAAAAATAAATGATGCTAGCAGTCTTGCTACCCCGGGACTTGTCAGGCCCTTGATGGTGTAGTTGTCCATTTCTTGAGAAATTCTTCTTTCTCCACTATTTTAATAGTAAGGCCTTCTTCCTCCTCCTCCTCGACTATCACACAACAATCCATATCATCATCTTCTAAAAACAAATTCTTCAACGCAACAAAGCTTTTTTCTCCTCGGATCCCCATATTGTATCAGCCTACTGAAAGGTATGACTCATATGCGGCACTGGCTGCCCGAGAGGGTAATAGGGACCACGCCATGGTGGCGACCAATTCCGATACTCTTGCCAGGTTTACTGATATTCAAGCCCAAAGGTTGTACCATGTCGTTTCAGCTGTATTGGCTTGGCGATTCCCTGGAGATTCTTGCTAAGACCCTTACTAGGTTCATACCCTCTCCATGCCAATATGCTTTCTATTTTGATACTCCACCACTTATCATTCTCGATTACATTAACACACTCGATGCGATAGTAAGTTTCTCCACCTAACTTCCTTTTGTTCTCCACTACCAGGACAGTCTGATTGGTGTAAATGGGATTGGTTCCATCTCCATGGATGATCACTTCTTGATGGTTCCATTAAAATGTCAAAACCTGGTGCAAAGAAGATGCAACAGCCCCAACGACATGTATCTAAGGTCGTCCTAACAACAGATTGTAGGAGGGGGATATGTCTAGCACATGAAATTCAACATCGTACTAGGTAGGACCCATCTATAAACCAAGATTAGTGTCTCAGATTGTGGCTCTTTGTGACCCATCGAACGTCTTCAGATTCATAGATCCTGCTCATATTTCATGTAGACCCTTGCCCAACCTCTTCACAGTTGTTAGCAGACAAATGTTGAGGATGGACCCTCCATCTATCAGAACTCAGGCGATGAACTTATCTTCACATTGCACTGTGATGTGCAGGGCCCTGTTATGGCTCAATCCTTCAGGTGGTAACTCATCTTTGTAGAAAGTGATCTTATGGATCTCCAGCGCTTGCCCCACTATGTTGTCCATTTCTCTGCTGGTAATATTGTGGGTGCATATGCTTCGTTCAGCACCTTCATTAGGGCATTCCTATGCGCCTCAGAATTTTGCAGCAGTGAGAGGATGGATATCTGGGTGGGAGTTTTGTTCAGATGATCAACAACAGAGTACTCTCTTGCCTGTACTTTCCTTCAGAGATCATCCGGACCAGTTTCAATGATGGGTTGTTTGGTGGCAGCTTCCTTACTTGTCCATCCCAAATTTTCAGGTGTGTAGATTCTTCCCATTCTAGTCATTCCTTGTGCAGCACCGGACACTTCCATATTTTCTTTCCCTTTTCTCCTAGCTTCGGCAACATAATCCCAAGGTATGACATTAGAATTGAAGAGTGGTGTGGATGCCATCGTCACAGTGAAAGGTGTGGTTACTTCTACCTTAAATGGAGTAGGTGTAGTTGCAGGTGGTGTCACTTCTACTTCAAAGGGAGCCGATACGACTACATCAACTTCAACTGGTGGTTGTACATGTACCACAATGGGATTGAGTGTGACACAAGAATTCATATTATTCAAAATAACTAATCTTAAATTATAGTAGTAACTATAGGATTAGACAAAGTCATAGAAGCATAAGGGCAGAATCATACTCATAATTTAAACATGTTGGTAAAGCAACATATGTTATGAAAAACATGGAGAATAATGTGACAAGGGATTAGGGCTTACCAGTTATGCAGGAAAGCAAGTAACCACAACAGTAAGTCCAGAATCAAATGGCCTTGGCTTTCAGCTGGCCAAGACCAGACACAATGAGCAAAGAGAATTAGATTAAAGAATCTAAGTTTTAATGAGAGTATTAGAGTTCGAGCCTGTCCTAAAGGGGAGAGGGGAAAGGGTTTAATTAGTGTTCAATTAGACAGACAAAAGAGGGAAGTAATCAAACACATATACGTCACGAAAGAAATTAATCATAAAATCAATTGAAGTCAAAGTTCAGTCAATTAATAAGGCATAACAGCGTGTAATCAGGCGAGTAACATTTAAAATAAGGAAAATATCAATTAACAGTCAATTTCAAGGAAAATAAGGTAAGAAAATAACGGGAAAATGGTATATTGAGCAGAAGTAAGGAAAGTTTTAATCATATACGAAAAAGGAAAATATTTAAAATCAGTAAGGAAGGAAATATTTAAACCCTAATTTTTAGGTAAAACACATAAATCAACAGAAATAAAAAGACAAAGAGTCATATGCTTCATAGAATGAACATAGGCAGGAAGTTGTTCAAAAAGAAAAATCAAAATCGAAATAGGTCTGAAACCCTAATTTAGGGTAAATAAAGGAAATTAACAAGAATAAGTAGATTCACGCATAATGAAGTGAATGTTAATGCTAAAATCAAAGTTTGAACAAGTTTAGGTTTGAATCAAAGAGAATCTAAAACCCTAACCTTTAGCGCTAAGTAAGGATCCACAAGAGATACGTAAAACAACCATACTCACAAAGAATACGGGATGAACATGGACGGAATACACAATAGGTTAATAATTTTGAACCAGATTTGGTTCGAATCTATCAAGATCTGCTTGCCATTTTAGGCAAGCCATTAGGAAATACCCAAATCGGGTAGCCAGTTTGGAGATAGAACCAATTAGGTAAGGAATCATAGATTGATTCCATTCCTGGGGTTAGAATCAGGGAGATTTTGAGTGACGGCGCTAGGATTTTGAGAGGAGAAAAAGAAGAGAGAGCTTGAGGGCGACGGAGTGGGTGAAATGGGTTACGGTTAGACGGGTAGATTATAATTAAACAGGGGTGGAGCGGTACGAGTCGTTGATCTTCAGAGATCAACGACTGTGATTTAAAAAGGTTGGGTCGGGTGTTTTGGACGGGTACAGGTCCGGGTTAATAGATATTTGGGTATTGTGTATTGGGATATTGGGCTGGGGTAATTGGGTAGTATATAGGCCTGAAATGGGGTTTTTAGGGGCTATATTTTAAATATCAAATTTAATAAATAAATAATTTATAAAAAATAATTATTAAAAAGAAAAAATATCACTTGTGAATAAAAATGATTTAAAATAGTTACTTAACATTATAAAAATATAAAAAGTCATTTTCTTGTATAAATAATGTAATTATGCATATATATGGGCTATTATTGCAAAATATGCAATTGTAGCCTAAGGATGCAAAAATATAATTATATTAAACATATAAAAAATATTTATATCTTAATACGGATATAACGATGAAAAAAATGATAAATCATCATAAAATTTATCTGAGATGCAATTACTAGTTACTTATATAATAAAATGAAGGAATAAATTGATTAAAAGCTTTTTAAAAATTATTGAGAATTATGGAAAAATACTTGATGATGCTCATGCACGATTTTTAAGGTGTATATATATATATATATATTAGAAATATGAGGAAAAATTGGGTATCAACAAGTAATAGACACACAATTAATCAATTAATGCACCTTAGACGCTTAAGGAAATATTTAAACTAAGATACATCAATAATTAAAATTACCACTAAGGCCCTAAAGTTATGAGTTTATAATAAGTAATGCACATAACCTATCTTTTAGCAAGGGTTTTGTAAATATGTCTGCAAATTGATCGGTGGAACTTACAAATAATAATTCTATGTTGCCTTTAAGGACATGATCTCTAGTAAAATGGTGCTTAATATCTATATGCTTAGCTCTAGAATGATGCACAAGATTCTTTCATAGAAAAATTACACTATAATTATCAACAAATACTTGAATAGGCTTAAAAAATAATTCATAGTCACCCAATTAATGAGACGTCCATAGTAATTGAGCACATTGTTGTCCAATTGCAATGTACTCTGCTTAAGTTGTGGAAAGAGATACCGATCCCTGTTTCTTACTGTTCCAGAAGATTAGAGCTTTTCCCAGTAATTAATAAGTCTCACTTATGCTTTTTCTGTCATCCTTGTCACCTGCAAGATCAACATCTGAAAAACCCTCAAGTTAAAAATTGTTAGAGCGAGGATACCAAAGTCCGTAAGAGGTGGTTCCAATGAGATAGCGAATAATTCGCTTTACAGCTGTTAAGTGAGACTCTTTAGGAGGTGACTGAAACCTGAGACATTTACAAACACTGAACATGATATCTGGTCGACTAGCCATTAGATACATTAGAGATCCAATCATTCCACGATACTTTATTTCGTCTACCAGTTTTCCCTGTTCATCCCTGTCTAAACTTGTAGAATGACTCATATGAGTTCCAATTGATTTGGCATCGCTCATTCAAAATTTCTTAATCAATTCCTTTGTATACTATGTTTGGCAGATGAATATTCCACTTTCTAATTGATGGATTTGTAGTCCAAGGAAATATGTCAGTTCTCCCATCATACTCATTTACTCACTTTGCATGAGATTTGAAAAATCCTTGCACAAAAAAAGATTAGTACTACCAAGTATGATAGTATCTACATAGAATTGAATAATAAGATTACCTTCAGTAGATCTCTTGATAAATAAAGTAGTATCCACCTTACCTACGGTGAACCCATGATTGGTTAAAAAGAAACTCAATCTTTCATACCAAGCTCGAGGAGCTTGTTTGAGTCCATAAAGAGCTTTAGCTAGCTTATACACATGATAAGGAAATTGTGAGTTTTCAAGCCAGGAGGTTATTTTACACATAGCTCCTCATCAATGAAACCGTTTAGAAAAGAACTTTTGACATCCATTAAAAATAGATTAAAACCTTTGAAAGATGCATATACAAGCAATATATGAAAATTGATTCTAACTGTGCTACCAGTGCAAAGTTTTCATCATAGTCGACTCCTTCCTGTTGTGAACATCTTGAGCTACTAGTCTGGCTTTGTTTCTTATTACCTTTCCTGCTTCATTTGTCTTGTTTTGAAATACCCACTTTGTTCTAACTAGAGTATCATTTGCAGGCTTAGGTACTAATTCCTAAACTTGGTTTTTATTGATCAAGTTCGTCCTATATGGATTGTATGCATGTGGAGTGCTTTAGGGCTTCATCAACTTTCTTTGGTTCTACTTGAGAGATGAGTGAAATATTTTCTCTCTTTTTGAGAGACCTTCTAATTTTCATCCCTTTGCTTGGATCCCCTATGATGAAATTTTGAGGATATTCATGTTCGTTTCTCCATTCATTCGGTTGGGGTCCAACCACAGAAGTAGTCGACTCCTTTTGTGGTTCAGCAGGATTAGTTGTAGGTTCATTAGTCAAGTATGTGACTATGGCTGGGATATTAGTTGACTTATGTGGCTTATTTGTCTGTGATACTTCTTGGCTGGTGTCTTCATCCACTGCAATGATTCTTTTCTTGGCCATAGAGTTATTTTCATCGAATATAACATGTAATGATTCCTCTATAGATAATGTACGTTTTTTGTAAACTCTAAACGATCTACTATTAATTGAGTTATCAAGAAAAATACCTTCATCACTCCTTGGATCAAATTTTCCAAGATTATCCTTACCATTGTTGTGAATGAAGTATTTACTTCCGAACGGGTGAAAGTAGCCAATATTTGGCTTCTTACCTTTCCATAATTCAGATGGAGTCTTTTTCAAAATAGGTCTTAGGTCTTATGAGGCACCTGTTGAGAATATGACATGTTGTACTAACTGCTTCTGCCCAGAAGTGATTTAGCAATAAATGTTCTAATATTATTGTTCTTGACATATCTTGTAGAGTTCTGTTCTTGCTCAACTATCCCATTTTGTTGCGGTGGTCTTGGGGCTGAGAAGTTATGGGTATACCCTTGATCATTATAGAATTCTTTAAAAGATCTTCTTTCAAACTCTCCTCCATAGCCGCTTTGGATAGCTGTGATCAAATACCTATTTTCTCTTTCAATTCTTTTGCGGAATATTTCAAAATTTTTCAAAGCTTCATATTTATGAGATAAGAAAATTACCTATGTAAAACGTGAGTAGTCATCAACAATAACAAAAGAATAATGTTTACCAATCTGACATGCATCAAATACATGATTTCTAGAAAATTTGAGTTTAAAAAGACCAATAACTAAATCATGCTTGGACAATTTTTCAATAAGATGCATGCTTGCATGACCATGTTTTTCTGCCAAAGCCATGGATCGTCAGAAATGGATGCTAGACAAATATGACTATCTAAATTTTCAATGCCATCAAGAATATGTACATTTCCATACCTTTTTCTTGGAAAAATAATTTTACCTGTTTTATCCTCAATGGCGCACCCTGTTTTCTTGAACTTTACTTCATATCCTGAACCACATAGCTAACTTATACTCAAAAGATTATAGTTGAGTCCTACTATAAGATATACCTCTGTAATATCACAAATATTTTTGAATGGAACTGTACCGGTACCAACTATTTTTCCTTTTGAATCATCACAAAATTTGAGATTTTCACCATTTATTTTTGTGTCTTCTTTGAATAGATTTTTATCACCCGTCATGTGACTGGAACACGCACTGTCTAAATACCATTTTCCTTTGCATCTCTTTCTGTGGTGTTCTTTCAAAATACAATTGTCACCTTCGTTTAGGTACCCAAGTTTGCTTGGTTCCTTGTTGGTTAGTTCTACTGGAATCACGATTGATTTCAGATCATTTCGGGCTGTTTTGAAATGGCTGATGCTGGTGTGTGGTGTTGTCTTTCGCGTTCGAGAAAAAGGATTTGGCTTCAGGGACTTTGTTCTTCGCGTTCGTGAAGGATGCCTCACGTTCGCGAAGAAGAAAAATCTCTGTTGTGCAGGTCTGACTTCGGAGGCTCATATCTCACAATCTATAAGGAATTTAGAGATTATGTAAAAATGAAAGTTGTATCCATTTGTGTATGGTTTCTATAAAAGTAAACCGTTTAGCATTTGGATTTGAGTACAAAGAGGTATCGCTGGTACACTAAAGGGTGTCCAGGAAGATGAAGAAGAAATATGTGTTGCACAGGGCTGACTTTGGCAGCTTATATCTCGAAATATATAAGAAATTGGGAGATGACCAAAACATGAAAGATGTAGATCTTGGAGTCTAATTTTCAGAAAATTAAACCATTTATCATTTTGAATTACTTTTCGAGAAGAGTTTCGAATTGCTTTTCGAGATTTTTTGTTCTTCGCGAACGCAAGGGTAGGCCCGCGAACGCGAAGAAGACTTGCGTGGCAGTGTATAAGGTTGTAAAAAATGGGCTAGGCTTATTTCATTTCAGTTCCTCCATGGGAAACGACCTAGGGGCGATTTTGGAGGTCCATCTTCATCATCTATGTCAAGGTAAGTGATTCCCACCTATTTCAAGTTAAATACTTGGATTATATATATATATATATACTAACATGGAAATTCATGAAAAATTAGTGAAAACTTGGGGTTTTGATAGAAAACCTAGAAATTAGTATTTTTGGATTTTGACCATGAAATAGGACATGTGATTTGGAATAAATCATATATTTGAGTTCGTGAGGTTATGAGTAATGGATATTTTCGATCGGGGTTAGGAATTGTTATAAATTTGATTCTAATGGATATTTGAGCATACATTAATGGATTTGCGTAATTATTGGCTAATTTTGGGGCGTTGTGCATCAATTTGAGTCATCGGAAGGGCTTGGAAGCCGGTTATGAATCTTCGGAGCGAGGTAAGTCTCCTTTCTAACCTTGTAAGAGGAAATTGTTCCCATAGGTGAAATAATTAAATATATGCTACCGTTTGTGGGGGCTATGTATGTACGAGGTGACAGGAGTCCATGCGTAGCTACTATTATGCATATGTCCGGGTAGTCTAGGACTCAAAAGCATGTTTTATTTGTCATACTTGTAACTTTATTGATGAAATTAAAAATGATTAAACCGTATCGAACTTGTAACTTTATTGATGAAATTAAAAATGATTAAACCTTATCGGACTTGGAAAATGAATTTCTAAAAAATATTTAAATACTATCTTCGTGTCCATTAAAAGAGAAATTGCAATTTTTCTTGTGTAATTGTTTTTCCGATATAGTCGGGGTGGACTATTTGAATGTGTATGCTTATGTGTGACTGCTTCGCAATTTATATTCCGCGAGCGGGGTGATTTCTTCCACCACTCTCATGGGAACGGGTCATACGCCACGACAGATTAATAGATGTATCTATGGTTCGCGCTGTTCGACCCTTCGGCAGCGCACATTTTACATTTATGTTGGTTCTGGCCGTTCGACCATCGGCATTTCCTGTGCATGATACTTGCTGGATACTATCTATGATTTGAACAGTTTAATTGCTTAAGGTATAAGTTGTTAACTGAGATGACAAAAATTGGTATTTATAATTTATGGAAGAAATTGTGTTTTCCTGCTAATATATGTCTTTTAATGATAACATCCATGTTTGACATCACACTTGATTATATTAATTTGACCTCTAGTAAGTGTCAAAGTCTACCTCTAGTCACTACCTCTTCGAGGTTAGACGGGATACTTACTGGGTACACGTTGTTTTCGTACTCATACTACACTAGATGTGCATTTTGTTGCACATGTACATGCATATCTAGTGGCCCCGCTTGGCGCCATGGCATGGCTGATATGGGGACTTAGGCGAGCTGCACCATCTCGAGACCACCCGCAGCCAGTAGAGTCTCCTTCAGAGTATTGAGTGGTACTTTGTTTACTGTCCCATTGTATTATGGACGGTCATTGTATTTCATTTGGTTTTTCTTAGAAATTGCTCATGCACTTGTGACACCGGGTTCTGGGATGATTTTGGGATGTATTTGTTAACTGAATTGTTAAAACCTCGTTATTTACTCAGTAAATTTTAGTGATCGTTATAAAATGAAATGAAAAGTAACGATTTCAAAAATACTAAAATAGAAATTTTAATTAACTACTTCGTGTTGGCTTGCCTGACAGTGGTGTCCGGCACCATCATGACCTTAATGGATTTTTGGTCTTGACAATGTGGTATCAGAGCACTAGGTTCCCTTAGGTCTCACGAGGCCTTGAGCAAGTCTAGTATAGTCTTGCAGATTGGTACAGAGACGTTTGTACTTATCTTCGAGAAGCTACATGGCTATTAGGAGTACTTCCCTTCTTGATTTCTCATCGTGCGATTTGATCCTTTGAGGTTTATGCCTACGTTTCTTCCTACTCAATCTTACGCATCGCGAAGCGCTTGCTATAAATTAGGAATTTGAGGAATTGTAATGGTACTTCAGATATGGTGCGTGATGTTTTTCCATGCATAGTTGCTTGGGGCTATTGTCGTTACTTTGCGGAAGGATATTATATGGTTTCAGCTCAGTAGTTGTATTTCTGAGAGCTTGGAGGCTATGATCAGGTTGTTATGATGCTCACGAATGGTTATCGTGCAGTAATGAGGTGATGCTAGGAGGCTTGCCCATATGTCAGGGGCGAGAGTGACTTGATGGGAGTTGTACTAAGAGTATGATTCCGAGATTTCAGTATTTTATTTCCGGCGTAGGAAAGGCAATTGGACTATAGATGTTCAAGTTTGGGTGAATAGAGTAATAAGACTTGGCGTTTTCAATTGAGGTGGAATCTTCATCTGTGATGTGGTATTGTCGTCCTTGATCGAATAGAATGTGTTAAGTTCGTCGGTGTTATGATCTTATACGATTCACCTTTGTGGCGGGAGATAGTGAGGTAGTATTGAAGAAGCGGCTATCAAAGATCACGGTGTGAGGTGGTTCACGATTGAATGGCTATTTCTAATGTTGACGGCTCGACAAGGGGATCTTCGGAAGGGGTTGAAGTTAGCAGCAATCTATCGGGTCAAGTGCTACAAAGATAGATATTGGCCTAAGGCAACAACTTAGAAACAAGGGATGAGGAAGGACACGTGGGAAGTGTCAGGCAGTGGTTAAATTTCTAGAAGGCCAGGTGTAATAAGAAAAGTCGAGTAGTTGCTTAAAGGAGTGAGTTTGACCAAAGTGGGAGACTGGCAGCGTAGCATATGAGTTCTTTGGTAAGGTAGTTGCACATCTTGAGGAGAAGTTTGGAGTGATTTGAGAATTTTAGTGGACGGTGATTGGGTCCACCAGCTTAAATTGAAATATTTGCTATTTCGGCGGAAGATTGGGCACAACAGAGGGGAGTTGTTGGTATGAAGGAGGATGCAATGTGACTTTGGATTGGAAGGTGTTGTCGCATATTTAGTTGATGTCCATAAAGAGTGAACGGACTAGTATAGTTGGTGAATGAGAACGAGCTTAGGATGGGGTATTGATGTTGTACTGATTGTTCCCCGTGCAGCGACATTGGAGGATATCGGCATGTAATTTCCACATGTGGGTTATCTCTTGTGAGCAGATTAGCGGTCGTGTGGTTGGAAAGGTTTCTGCGAGGGATTCTATTGACTATTCGGTAAGAGGCCAAATATACAAATATTTCTAGAGATGCAGAGTGTTCATGAAATGCGAACGGAAGGATTTCAAGGAATTTGGTGAGTTGGTTATGCAGGATTAGGTCAATCTTGGTGGGTTCCAGAGTTGTGTAATAGTAGCTTCAAGCTAAGTGGGAGAGGGTCCCACCGCCTATGATTTGGGTTGCATGGTTATCTACTGGTGAAAATTCTAGTAGTCGGCATAATGACGGGGTAATGTAACCAAGGGAAGAGGGCTTAAGTTGTAATTTAAGCAAAGGAATTGATAGGGAGTGCTAATATTGTCCTTGTTGACTTGTGTTCAGGCATTGGGAAGATTCAGGGCTTATGCTTCGTACAGAGATGATTTGCAAGGGAAGTTGTTCAGTTAGGTGCTTTATTAACAAGGGTGTTCAGGTGCCAGCGGAGCCGTGGAATTGATTATATTCGGGACCAGGCCAGCGTGGATGACTCTCAACAATGGTTCTAATGAATTCAAAGGTAAAGAATGTTGTGTTTAAGGGTTTCAAGCCCACATTATGGCTAAGGATCGGGCTCTTGCAACAGATTGTAATAGGAGGCTCGGAATCTTCCAGAATGTTAGCATGGGTATGCCAGTCAAAGATGTGAATATGCGTGCAAGGAGGGCATGAAACGGTTCATGGTCTGGAAACAAAATAGTCTCGTGGAATGGAGTCACTCAAGGTGAGTGTGAATTGAGTTGCTATGTGTTGATTGAGGTTATCATTATTCCTGCGGTGACTGCAAATTGAATTGAGGTACGAGATAGGTCGTGTTATATGAGCTTATGGAAAGTTTAATTTAATCTCACTGCGGTATCGTGGCGGTGTTAGCGTATGGGAATTATGAGTTACTGTTCATCTTGATATATTGCTTGAGCCAGGGGGGGGGGGGGGCC